>LOEQ01000495.1:173683-191098 GCA_001685075.1 Bramus lutescens | reverse complement strand
AAGTGTGTGATGTCATTCCATTGTTCAATTTAGAGGCCTTGGAAAACCTCCCTTGCCGTGTACTGTTCTGGGATTCTGTCTCTAAAGAACGCAAAGAACTATAGCATTTGTTGTATAGACTGCTACAGAATCAGTGTCTGACCAGATAAGGACCAAAAGCAACTGGAGACATCACAGGTGTTATAAGGTCCTTCCCACCCTTTTTACCTCCGCCGTCACAGGTGACATTTCACTGCCACAAGTGAGGGGCAGACCACAGGACCCCTGAAATGCCCTGAGCCTCTGACTTACATAAAGCCACTCAAGGAATGAGGACCAGAGGACCACAAAGAAGAGAGGGACAGAACTTGGGGTTCTATGATGTTTTCTTTCCCCTTTATTTTGTTTTTACTTCATTTTGTTGTTATTTGTGTTAGTTTCTTGAGGCAGGGCCTAATCTTTGTATACCAGGCTTGGGTTATGTAGTTGGCCTCATACACCTGGCATTTCTCCTTTCTCAGCCTCCTGAGCCCTGGAATTACAGGTGCGAGCCACCATGCTTAGTCCTATGTCTCCTATATTTTAACCCTTGCATGAGACAAAGCATTTGTTTCATGAATCTGCCCCCAAACTAGAGGAGTGTTTGCTCTGAATGCTTCAAGCCTTTCCCTAAGTGTTTCTCTTCACTACTGCACAGGAAACTCAGTCCTAGGTGAAACAAATGAAACCCCCCCCACAGTCCTACTGCCTGATGTGCTGGCTATTGGTTTATCAGCTTGGAAAAGTCCTCTTCCAAGAGTGTTGCAATAGGACCAGGGGGAAATGCCACCAATACAACAAGGCATACACTCATGGCAGAGTCGTTATTGTAGACACTGGCTATGTGGGACAGACAACCTCCCGTGGAGATGAATGCATGGCTAGGAGAAATGAACACATTGTGGGGATGCCTGATGGATCCAGGAATAAGATCAGCACCCTACTGTCTATGTATTTGAAGAAGGTGGAAACTATCCAATTTGGGAAAACCTAAGCCTTGTTATTGGATCGTCAGCCTCCTGAGAATGAGAAATTTTGTTCCAGGAATGCTGGGCAGTTCATAGGGAGCTGGTGGCCCTAATAGCTAAATTCCTCTGGCTTAGTGAACCTGCAGGGGTTTTTCAAAGGACACGTGCTCACCTTTGCTCCATGGGTAAAGAAAACTCAACCTATCTTTCTTAAGTTTCCAAACCTTTGCCCACCTGTGTAGGTGGAGGCTGCTTGTTTGGTTCCCGGTTGCCCAGACCCAAAATAACCACACAGAAACTGGATTATTGCAATACTGCTTGACCTATTAGCTCATGCTTCTTATTGGTTAGCGCTTATATATTAAATTAACCCATTTATATTATTTTATATTTTACCATGAGGCTTGTGGGTTGCCGGCAAGTTTCCAGCACATCTGTCTCCTGAAGCTACAAGGCTTCTCATTGACTTCGCCTACTCTCCCCTCCTGTCTTCTTGGAATTCCCACCTTGCCCTATTGCCCTATTGCACTGCAATAGGCCCAAAGCAGCTTCTTTATTAGCCAATGGTATTCACAGCATACAGAGGGAATCCCATATCACATCTGGTCAACCAGTTTCAATCTGTAGATGTCTGGGGAGGGGCAGGAGTGTCGCTGTTTGGTTGGTTTCCTTGATAACACTGTTGTTTTCTTCCAGAGGTCCTTCCTGATGTCCCAAGTCAGTATTGTTCTATGTTTTTAATAGCAGCCAGTCCTCATCAGAGTACTGTTTCCCCATTTTTATTAAAACTTAAAACTAATGTGTGTACATCTGTATATGTGCATACATGTGTGCAGATGCCAGAGACTGACATCAGGCTTCTTCCTCTATTGCTCTTTACTTATTTTTCCCCCTGGGAGTAAGCAGAGTCTCTCAGTGAATGTGGTGCTTACATCTTAAGCTGGGCTAGCTGACCAGCAAGCCCCTGGGATCCAGCGCCTCCCCAGCTCCAGGGTTACAGACATGTACAGCTGCATAGCTTCTTAGCTGAGTCCTGGGTATCTGAACTCAGGGCCTCATGCTTTCAGAGCATGTATGTGTGTGGTACCCACTGAGCATCTCCCCAGCTCTTCTCAGAGCATTTACCCTTGCTTTGTTTATGACCTCTCAGCAAAATGACCAGTTCTAGGGAGGAAGAAATTAGGTTTTCCAGTCCACCACAGTAGTATGTGTTTCAAAATGCTTCTTGAAGAAATTATTTTTTCTTCTTGAATTAAAACAATCTATGGCTCAAAAGCACAGGATGTATTTTCCCATCTATTAACTCTCCCACATCACACCTTTATTGCTCACACAGAGAACTATTATTCAAATTGTTATGAGTCAGGAAGTAAGGGTCTGAAGAGAAAGGTTAATTTGTCTGTGAGCCAGGCTAGGAGTTGGATGTCAAGTCTGTCCAGCACCCTTGCTTACATGACCTTCTTCCTCGCTCTTTCTATTCACCTAAGCCCTCCAGAGAAACTTCAGCAGTGCCTTCCCTCCCCCACACCTGCTGTGGGATCCCAATTAATAACGGCAAAAAGCATTTGCTATTGTTCTAAAGAGCTGGAAAAATCAGTTCATTAGCAAATCCTCCCTGCCTGCAATCAGCTAGGAAGATAAGGTGCTGGGGCCCGTTCTCTGTGTTTCTCTTCAGCCATCTGTGACTAAAAATGTTCTTTACTGTTCACTCCTCTCAAGTCCTCATAGCTGTAATCCATCCATCCATCCTCCTCTCTCTCCCCACCATAGTAACAGCTCTCATCATTGCCAATAAAATTCCAGCACCGCCCCACCTCCCAAAGCCCCCTGCCCCTTCCCAGACCCTCCTAGGAGGCAGGAGTTTAGACTTTATGCTTCTAGTGTGGACTCACGGCTTGTGAGTGCCAACTCTCCAGGAAGGAAACAGATGCAGGCTTCCCCCCAGAGGACTAATCCGAGCTGTTGTGTCACCTCCTCTGCAAGGATCAACGCCCCGCCCCTTCCCTGTGGTGTAAGCACTGGGTCCAACTTGGCTAAAGCCCCCAGTGATGTGCGTTTGGGAATGCACTGTGTCATCTGAACGCACTAAAAATCAGCCAGCTCAAATAGCAAAACATTCCTTTGATTCCGTAGGAAAGGAAATCTACAGAAAGGCTGCAATCACAGCGCAAAGAACACCTGAACGCTCCTCGCTTAGATTTGCCAGCTGTTAGCAGTGGCCGCGTTCATCTTATCTTTTCTTCTCTAAACCTGCCCCCTCCCGAATCCACTTGATACAGATGGCAGTCCTGTTATTCCTCGCCCTTAAATTCTTTAGCGTGTCAGTTCTAAGAAAAAGACCATTTTCCTAGCTAGCTGCAACGCCATGATCCCATCAGTACACCAGAGAACTATTATCCAGCTCAGAGTCCACATTCAGATGTCCCTAACTGTCCCAATAGCGTGATGTGCATGTCCCTTTTACAGATAGGATTCAATCAAGGAAGGAACTGAGTTTGGCCGTCATGTCTTGTTATCCTGTAATCTGAACCTGGTTCTCAGGCTTATCACCACCATATTTTCATTTTGAATTGTGTATTCCAGTTGTTTTGTAGAATGACCCTCAATTTGAGATGTGTGATTCCATTTGGCCCTGTCATCGGGAATATTACATTACCACTTGATGTCGGCCAGGTCGCTTTGCTGTAAGGTTGCCTTCCTTGTCCGGCCAATTAGAAATCAGCATTATTTGAGACTATATCTGAGACCGTGTGAATATTCTCTCCCCAACTTCTCCCAGTGCTGTAAGCACCCTCTGATAATTCTTGTCTGAACAATTAGAATAATGATGGTTGCAAACTGTGGTGTCCTGGCTCCGGCATTCCTTGTCCAGTGGTGGTTGCTCCTGTCAGCAGAGACCCCTCTGCCTACAGTTTCTAGTGTTGCTCCAAGCATGCAGATTCCTCTCTGTACTGTTGGTCAATGTGTTACCTTCTCTCTGTCGTTACGTTTTCTGTTGCTCCAATTAAGTATCTTGAAAGAAGCATGAACCCCTGGGCTCCTCTCTATTCTCTGTCATCAGGGCCTTATTTCGGATCCTTGTTGTGCCCCTAATACTTTCATTATCTGAGAAGTCACCAGGAGGGGTCAGCACCACAATTGTACATTTCTAGCTTTTCTCCCCTGCAGATGGTGAGATCCCTGAGGGGTGGTAGCTCCCTCTTTTTCATCTCCCCAGGTCCTAGCAGTGAGTGCTCAGTAACTACTATGGAGGAGTTGTTTCAACTAGGCATAAAGCAGTGTCTCAAAATGTCAGAAAAGCTTAATTAAAAGACAAGCTTGGAAAACTTTCCTTTACCGACTGCTCAGGGCTATGCTGTGCCTCTAACTCCATACCTCCAAGCAGCTCAGACTTTTACAGAAGATGTAAATGAACCCAGCTGAAACTGCACCCCTGTTCTGGGTTCTCTTACTTACAGATGAACTTACATATCAGTGAACGTATCTCCCTGTGTCCTGTATTCTCTAACTATGCTAGGGAGTTCTGGTTCCCTGGATATGCTATCCTAGGACTTCTCAAGGAAGCTCCTGGGAACCTTCTTAAAATTCCGCAGCTGGGAGATGGCTCAGTGGATAAAGTGCATGCTCTCTGTGCGAGCATGGGGAGCTGAGTTTGGATCTCCAGTGTATGCAGAGAACACATGCATGGTGGTGCATACCTGTACCCTCAACACTGGGAGGTGGAGAGAGAAGAATTTGGGGGACTTGCTGAGTCACCAAGGTGAGGCTGGCTGTCTGGGTCTGAGAATGATACCACACTTGTGATAGCAAGGCACTGTAGTGCTCCTATCCATGTGAATTTGCTATTGCTGTGTTATTTTAGTGCCCCAAATCATTGACTTTCCTTCAGTATAAAGAAAGGTTATTATCCCCCATAGGTCCTCTGGAAGGATGTCTCCTCTCATTAGCAACTGGTTTATGAGCACCCACTGTGTGCGTTCCTATCTTAGGTTCTAGGAACCATAACTTTACAAGGTGAGATCATACCTGTCACATATTCTTGTAGAGAAAGACTATAAATTAAGCAGATAGACCAACAAAAAGGTAACTGGAAAGCCTGGTCAATGTCGTGGAAAATGAGGGGGAGTGACCAGCTCAGAGGTGTTTCTTATGATCTGTGATCAGGGAGAGTCTATGAAAAAAGAGATAATTGAACAGAGATCTAATAAAAAGCAGGGAGGAGGGGGACAGGCAGCCTGTGAACGGCTGGAGGGAGGCAGAGCTTCCCAGGCAGAGGGCAGAGCTAGGGCCAAGCCCCAAAGGAAGCAAAAAGTGTAGAATGGTGTTGCCCCTCAGATAGTGAGTGATGGCAAAGAGCTCAGACAAGGGGCAAGGCTGAGGTCAGGGTCTGGCCTTGTGATGTGTAACAATTCCATTGTAACTGAAATGGAGAAATCACTGAAGAGTTTTGAATAGAAGAATGACTGCATTTAATTTATGTTTTAAAATGATCATTCTGGCTGCTACATGAAAAATGTATAGTAATAAGAGCTAATGATAATAGCGAACATTTATTGATTGTACTTATTATGTGCTGGGCATTGCTGAGTGCCTTCCTATATTAGCTCATTTAATGCTCACAATAACTGCACGAGCTAGGTACTATTATTGCTCTCCTGTTACAGATGAAGAAATAGAGACAAAGAAGCATGAGGAAGCTTGTTCTGGGAGGAGCGTATGGCTGTGAGGTTGAAAAGTGCTTGCTGTGCAGATGGGAGGACCTGAGTTCAAATGCACAGAATTCCTTCAATGGCCAGGCATCCGTAATCCCAATACTCCAATGGGGAAATGGGAGGTAGAGGCCAGATGTCCCCAAAATTTCCCAGGCCAGTTAACCAAGCATATGTATTTAAACAACAACAACAAAAAAAAAACCCAAAAAACAAAAACAAAAAATCAAATTCTATCTCAAACAATGTAGAAGATGAGGACTGGCATCAGAGATTGTCTTCTGACACCCATGCTTTGTGGCACATGCACACCACACACACACACACACACACACACACACACACACACGAAGCTTACTTCATCATGCAGTAACAAATATGTGTAAGAGTAAGATTTGAACCCAGGCGATCTGTCTGTAACACCCAGAACAGAGCCCTCTGTTTCACGCAGAGGAGGATAGAGGCTGAGCAACTCCCTAGGAAGGAAGCTCTGCAGCCCAGCTGAGCATGGCCCCAACTTGGACTAAGGTGTAACTGTCCAGGGGAAGTGGGCATTGTAAGAACTGTCAGGGACCTGCAGGTGGGGGGGAGACAGTCAAGGATATGGAGACGTTAGGACCGATTGCAAAGTGTTGGACTTCAAGAAGACTGGGGGTGTCTCTGTGTTCAGGAAGAGAGATACAAGGGTGTGTGCTGAGTGAGATTTGGCCATGCGAATGGTTGCATGACCCTTGAAGCACCCTCATCTGGAGTTCAGGGAAGGGGTCTGGTGTAAATGCTGGCATCAGCAGTGCATGCTGGACCCTCGGCCACACAGTGAGTATGGGAGGAGAGCAGGAGGGACTCTGGTATCCCACAGGACAGGGGTCTCTGATATAGGGGTGAAAGGGAAAGAAGAGAGTCATGGCCATGTGGGGAGACAGTGACCAGAGCAGGGGGGAGGGCACTAGAATGTGGTCGGAGAGGACAAAAGACACCTGTGCTCACAAGTGGAACTCAAGCTCCCAGTCAGTCCAGCAAGGGGCAGATGGGTGAGGGTGCTTTCTATGAGCCATGAATATATAAGAGAGGCTATCGTTGGCTCAAGACATTCCACCGCCACCACTACCCCCCATTCCTTAGCAACAACATCCCAGTAAGGCACAAGCTATTTAGAATGAAATCTAGTTTTCTAGTGTCCATTATACTAAGTATACATAAGAAATAAGTTTTGTAAGCAAAAGTGCCAAGAGAAATTTCTAGAAAGAATCTTTAAAGATGGCTGCTTAATAGGAATACGTCCTTTTGTCATGCACACTACCCAGAATGTGACTTGGATGATTGGTGCCCCAGCAACCATTGGGTACATTGCAGGGTTTCCTCAGGACCGTTACCCAATAGTAATAAGTGGATACTTACCTATGTAACAGGTTTCATATATTTTAAACTATTAACTTCAAATGATGTAATAATAAATAGCAAAAATCCTTAGTTTGCATGAGAATACATGGACATGAAAAAGTTACATAACTTATACTTGATCCCATAGCTAGGATACAGCAAAACTATTATTCTAATCCAAGCAATATGGTGTAGCTCTTGGCTACTTTGCCATACTCTTCGAGATGGAGATTTGTGGTGCCAATAAACAAAAGGCTGATGAGTGTAGCCTTGGAATCCACTGTAAGAAGCTGATTCAAGGCCAGGCAGAAGCTCAGAGAGCTTTGCTCCCCAGAATTACGGTCTGGCCAGCCAAGAGGTAGAAAAGTAAGCCCGCTGTTAGAGCAACTATATTGAGGGGCAGTGGACTCTACCTGAAGAAGGGAGAAAGGTGAGCTTCACTATGGTAGGACTCTGGGTTCCTCTTCTCCACACAGATGCCCTGAGTAGGATGGTGGCCAAACCCCTTCTTGATCTACAATTCTGAGCTTCTCTTGGTGCTCAGTAATTATTTGTTGAATGAATAAATGAAGAGGTGTGTGTGTGCTGGCAGTACACATATAAAAGTAAGATTATAATATGCCTATAGGTATATTTGCTAAGCAAATGGATATTAGGCAAAGCAATTATTCTATCTTCAGGAAATGGAAGGTTAAAACACCAATACCAGTATATACATCAATAATGCTATTTTATAGTTACATTCTAAGTAAACAAAGCAAAGTACAGCTTTTCCATATTACTGGATATTCTGAGCCCCTATTCTGGGACTTTGAGATACATGGTGGGATTTTCCATGAAGACTTAAGCAGGGCTAAGCATGTGGCTGCCACACTGAGCATATATAGGAGAGGCTATATTCATCATAGGAATCTGGCCACCATGATTGGTTCACTTCTTCTTCACATGCCATAAAAGGTAAGAAGAACTGGTGGAAAAAGGACCATGGGGCTAATCAGAGCCCATTAGAAGCTGCTCCACGGTCAACCGAAATAGCACTGAGATTTACCATCACACAAAGTGCCAGCTCCTAGTGTGCCATCTGCTTTAACCTAGTTCATAGTAACTCAGGACCATGCACTTAGGAAGAGTGAGTCTGAACCAGTGATTATTCTTCACTGTACACCATGATGCACTGCACAGCCCTCTAGGCAGCAGTGGGTAACTGTCGCCCCTTGAGATGACCATGGAGCTGGAAAGCCTCCAGTAGGGGCTAGCCTAGAGGGCATGGTGTGTTTCTTGAGTTTCTGATGGTGCTGAGGTAATCAAGCCAGATGCACCATTACATATGAGTGCAGTACTATGAGGGGCAGTATGTAACATTTTATAATCACGAGATGCATGATACTGGTATATGTATTTCTGAAGCCCTACTTACTATCATTACAGTGCCCTTTTTCTACTCATAAACACCAAGTAGACGCTAAAAGAACCCTGCTTATTCAGCAGACAACCACTTCATCCTCCTGTGATGCCATTGCTGCAAAGTAATAGAGATGTTGATCTACCTTCAATAAGTTTGTGGGCAACCTGTGGATGTTTGCAGAGTAGTGGCATTGACTCCTGCATTGCTTAGACCATCCCCATCACTAACTGGTATGGGGGTGTGTATGTACTTATTTGTATTAGTGCATTTAAACCTCTTGTAATCCTACCAAGTAGTTGCTCTTTCCAGCTCTATCATAGGAGTAAAATGCTAAGGCTAAAAGAAGCTGATTCTCTGCCCTAGCTGTGGGGGGCAGTGCCAGCAGAATAAGCTGGTATGAGAGAGGCCCCATCCATGCCCCATCTGCTGGTATGTAGCTCTCAGAGTATGGTACTATTTTTCTTTCCTTTTAGCAACACATTTTGAGACCTATGTCCTGCAGAAGTGTACCGTTGAGTCCTCTTCTACAGTGATCCTTGGTTCTGATGCCTAGGTCTGCCATTACATTAGCCAGCCTGCTTCCCTGACACGATGCCACCCAGAGCCGCTGGACAAGCAGATGATGACTGTGGCTGGGGAAGAACTGAGGAGATAAAGAAAGCAAGAGAGAGAGAGCTGGCTGCTCCCCACCCCCAGCCGACTAGCAGTCAGCTTTCCTCTTCTCCAGCAATTACTGGCTCTCATTAGCAGCTTTCTGCAGATCTGAGCAGGAGACTGACGCAGGCACCATCCCTGGCTTACACAGCGAGCATTTCAAGAGAGCACAGCAGAGTCCCGAGAAAGGCCCCGTCCAGTCCCTGTCTGGAAAGTCCTTGGCAGTCCAGAAATCCGGAAGCAGATTGGAAGAGCTGAGGGAAGACCTCAAAAATGGCACCAGCAGCAGGGTTGGTTTTGCCTCCCTTACTGGGCAGCGATCTAACTGCAGTGATATAACTTCCACCGAGGCCCTGGGTTTTCACCATCAACAGTTCTCTGGTGTGAGGGGCCGTGGCTGGTTATATTGTGGCAGCTTATGGCTCTGATTCCTGAAGCCAAGTCATTAGCCTTTTGACCCAATTACAGGACTTATCCGGGAGAACAATGTAGTCAGATCCAGCTCCTGCAGGATCTTCCAGGAAGTGCCTGGCTCCAAGCCTGATTCCATTCCCCCCTCAAACACGTGTCTGTCTGCGTTCCAGGATTCAGAGCTGAGCTTAGAAGACAGGCGGTAAGGCTCCCTGGAGACAGAGTGCAGGGGTTTCTACAAAGCAGGTCTAGAGACTGGAGGACTTTAGACTCCACCCTTAGCTCTGACTCCTGCAGGGATGTGACCTTGGGTGAGTTATAGTTCTACTCGGGGTCAGTGGTCACCTCAGAGTGAAGGTCACATTCATGACCTTGAAGGTCTCTGTCAGTATGCCCACTTCCACTTGACCGTGAGTCAGTAGTGTCATGACTGAAACATTTAGTTAAGCAAACCCAGAAGATAATATATAATCTAAAACAAGTTATACATTTATAACCAGTTTTTATACCAAAGAACCAAGAGGTCCTTTCTTTGTTCTTTTGTACTTTAAAAAAACAGGGCGTACTACATAGCTCAAGCTAGCCTGAAGCTTGCTTATGTGCCCCAGGCTGGCCTCAAATTCACAATCCTCTTGCCTCCACCTCGAGAGTGCTGGAATTATAGGCATGTACTATCACAGCCAGCTCTGCTTCATTTGTAATGTAAAATTCAGCTACACACGAGCTTCATAATCCTGAATATAAAAAGTGAACAGCTACGTAATTCTGTATCTTGAGGTTGGAGGAACAATGAAGGGGAGGGGGTTGGAGAAAAAGCAGCCACGAAATTGTGATTGCCCATTGCAGCTATCTGTAGAGTAATAAATGTTGCTGAATCTGTGTCATTTAGTAAAAAAAAAAATACTACAAAGAAAAAATATTGCAGGTTTAGTATCTTAATTATGTAGATTTTACATTCAATGCACTCTTGCCAAAATAAATTGCGTATATTATGTAAAAAGCAAATGTTAATTAAAACTGTATCTTGATAGCAGGCTTGGTTCACAAGACATTCTGAGCATATGAGATTATGTGGCACACATTAGCTACAATCAACTCAAACTGAAGGTCCAGGTCATTTTAGTGATTCATGGGAATCAGACAGTGTTGGCTGCTCCTGGTATCTGACAGCAGAGCCTCAAATATTTATATAGGAGACACAGCTTGATCCCAAGTTATTTTTCTAGATGAGTGAAGTGTCCCTGCCTGCTCCAGAGTCTCATAAATGAGACAGCTCTGACTTGAGTTCCCATTAATTAGCTGTTTAACACAAAGCTACTGGGTGATCACTGCATCCCAGCTACAAAAATAAAATCCCCAACACGGAAATGAGGCTGGGGTAAAGATTAAGAGAATTGGAGGTTACCATATCCATCACTTCTCTCTTTCCTTCTGCTACCCTGAGCTCAGATGTCCCCAAGATCCGGGGATCATCCATCCACCCGGATAGGCGGGTAATTGCATTCTTGAGCCACAGCATCTGGTCTGCTCTGAACATCTCCACTACTGAGCTGTGAGTTCCCAGCTCAGGATCCACATGCTGCAGAATTGATTCTTCTGTGCTCTCCGAGAGGCATGGCTCCAAAGCTAGGTTAATTATAGGTGTTTAGACACACCAAGATGAATACCTTGGGAACAACTGCTCCGACGCGCTGCTCTGGCAAGCATGCACTTTTTTTTTCTCACTTTCCAATTTAACAGTCAACTGTGTGCTGCACGTAAGTGATCTGTAATCAACAGAACACTAAAATGCCATGTGTTAAGAAAAGGTCAGGGGAGAGTTTTCCGACAGGAGCCTGGAGCCACACAGCCTGGTTTTGAATGGCAAGGTTGTCACTTCTGCTGGGGTTTCACGGTCAGTTAGCTCCCAGGTTACTTACTCATAGACCAAATGAGACGCTCAGGTAAGCTGCAGGCCACTTTCCACCTGCCTCTATGGATTAGGGGAGAACGGCCCTGCAATGCTGACCTACCGAATGTGGACATTGCTGAAGGAGTTGACCATTGTGAGGGCTAATAGACTTCAGTCTCATTATTTCTTAGTCGTTCCTTAGAAGTTTTGTGGTGCAAGCAAGCCAAGGTATATCTTGGAGCTTCAGTCTCACTGACTGATGGGAGTGATGTTGCCCACTTTAATAGGAAGAGATATGAAGCTGTAATGAGGGAAGCAGAGCAGAATGCAGGGGCAGCAGCTATATGTTTGGTGGCGAAGACTTGATTCATTCATCTATCCTGTCAACATTTACATAGAGTTTTCATTCAAACTCAAAGACATACGTATGTATGCACAAAGTGGTGTCTCTGTGTGAATGTACTCTCACATGTACCTGTGCCTCTGTACACATGCATGCATGCTTGTGTATGTTGCTGGGGATTGAAGGTAAGACCTAATGCATGCTAAATAAAAACTCAACCACTGAACTACATACCTGGCTATCTTTTTAGCTTTGTGTGTGTGTGTGTCTTGTGGGAGGAGAGGAGGTGTGTGTGTGTGTGTGTGTGTGTATGTGTGTTGCATACACATGTCTGTAGATGCGAGAAGTGTCTTTCTCTGCCACAAGAAAGATCTCTCACTGAACTGGGAGTTTGACAAGTGAGCTAGCATGTCTGGCCAGCAAACCCCAGGACCACCCTATCTCTACCTCCCCAGTGGTGGCATTACCCTGCCGCACCTGGTCATATCCAGCTTTTTATACAGGTGCTGAGAATCCAAACTCAGATCCTCATGTTTATGTAGCCAACAATTTACCAACTGAGCCATTTCCCTGGCCCATCGTTTTGCCTTTAATCTGGAATAGAGTGTCACAAAGTTGCCCTGGCTTGCTTTGAACTCCTTCTGCAGTAACTTGAGCTTTTAATCTTCAGACTTCAGCTTTACAAGTAGCTGGGATTATAACCTGTGCCACTAGGCCCAGCACAAAGACTACTTTTCAAAAGAATTTTCTGAGGATAAGAGGAGCCATGGAATGCATAGCCACTTGGCTGCTTAACTCCCCAAGACGCAGTGTGGCAAAGTAGGGTAGGATGGGCGATTGCTGTTTCCTTTCTCTGTGTGCTGACCTACATCTTTGATCTTGCTCCCATTTTTTTTTTCCCTTGGCTTGGGGCACCTGGTGGCTTTTGCTCAGGTTTTGTCCTTAAGGATTTCTGGAAGGACAGTGAAAGGTAAGAGGAAAGGAGAAGGAGCTGTTTCCTGCTTCTGTTTTCCATGGCATCCTCTCAGCCATATTGGATACCAAGATCACCATCATCAGCTGGCGTTTTCCTGCCTGGGATGCAAGCCTTCTTCCTTGATCTCAGGCCTAGAGCAAGCTCCACCTCCTCAATGTCCACATCAGCGATGTTCTCTCAGATTTCAGCACCACCTAGGTGTGTTCATTGAGTTCTCTCACCACCATCCAGTAAAGCTCTCAGCAGCACCTGTATTGCACACCTGCACTCTTGGAGTTGGACACGGCCTTGCACGGATGTCTATGTTTCATCTTCAGCCTTGGTTCGACCTCTCCTGGATTCTAGCACTGGTTGGGCAGCATCCCCAGCTCCCTTTGCTGCTCCCAACAGCATGGTTTAGTGAGAGGGGGACCAGAGGGCTATGGAAGTCTCTCACTCTCTTGGTTCATCAGTCTGTAAGTTTGGCAGTTGCACCCTGTGCTCACTAATTTTCCTTATCTCATGTTCCCCATTTGCTCTGTGAACTCTTCAAACAATTTTATAACCAGTCCCTTTTATGAACTATCAAACATCCTTTTTCCTTTTCTAACTGACCCTCGCTAGTATACTTCCTGAATATTTGAGCATGGACATCAACATCTAAAAATGAAGGAAATGCAGATATCTACTCTTGCTTTCAAAGTTAATACCCTAAAATCCAATCATCCATATTCTGTAGATCTTAAAAATGACATCGACTAACTCCTGTTCTACCTTCAGATTTTACTGGCATGTTGTCTCTTCCCAAAGGCTTTTGGGGCTTTTGAATTTCTATGTCTCCACACAGCAGTTGGGACTTTTTCATCTAATCTCTCACAGGGCAACAGAGTGGTTCTTTCTGTGTTTATGTCCTTCAGCAAGAGTTTGTTAGCACAAACAACTGGAGCTATCTTGTACCTGGCCATTAGCACCTAGGAAAGGGCTTATTTTATGCAAGATGTCAAAGAAAACTGTACGAATGAATGAGTAAATGGATAGCCACAGATATTCACTATAGCTATAGTGAAAAGTCACCAAAGGTGGATATAGCCAACGTGATGGAAATAGACAAGTCTATACAAAAGGCCACTCAGTGGGTCAGTACAAGCATGATCTTTACTTTGAACATTTCTCAAAGTGTGATCTATGAGATAAAGCCTTCAAGCTCTCAAAATTTCCTAGTCTTAAAATGCAGATTCCTAGGCACTGCCTAGAAGATTTATAAAGTCTTCCAAAGACGCTGATGTGTTCTGACTCTAGAGGACTCCTAGTCTCACATGTAAATTGCAAAGATTTTACAATAACCCCAAAAATGCATTTTATCATATTGGTTGGGCAAGACAAAACTAGTCAACTAAGAATACCAAAAAACCAGTTTGTATAAGATGTGCAGACAGTTGAAGAAGTAATATAACCTCAAATTTTTATTCTTCAATAATTTCATACACATGAACAATGTTTTGATATCAACACCACACTCCCTCTCCAAGTACTTCCAGATGTCGCCTCTGGTCACACCACTCTCCTGACTTTCTGTTCTTCTCCCATAGTCCACTGCGGCCAATCAGTATTGTCCTTATGTACATGTGTGTAGAGCCACCTAATGGAGCATGGGCACCCAAGCAGGGGCCACTCCCCTGAAGAAAACTGACTCTTATACCAACAGCCTTCAACTGTCCAAGCTCCTAAGATAGGGAGCTCTTTTACCCATCTGTGTTGGGATTTTCTCTGGTCTTCTCTTGTGCAGGTCTTGTGTTGACAATACCACCGCTGTGAGTTCATATGCTTGGTGGCTGTCCTACGGCCTGAAGACACTGGTTGACAGCAGCGCTCCATGACCTCCAGCTCTTACAGTATTTCCACCCCCTCTTTCAAATGTTTCCTGAGTTATGTGTGGCAGGGTGTGGTGCTGTGTGTTTCCTTTGGGGTTGAGCACTCCACCCATCACTCATTCTCTGTGCTCTCATCAGCTGTAGGTCTCTGTATTAGTTCCTGTCAAGTGCAAAATGAGGCTTCTCTGATGAGGGATGAGAGCTGCACTAAGCTATGGCTACAAAGAGAAGTATGTAGAAGAAAATTTGATATTGTATATGTTCAGGAAGCTTTTTATCATAGAAAAATAGCGTAACAAAAATATTTTTCTTCCATGAATGGCCAAATTACTTGGTCTTCTGATTTTCCATGATCTTCTCACATCCTGGTAATGAGAATATTTTTGCAAGAAAAAAATTCCAAATCAAATTATCTTTACAAAAAAGAAAAAAGGGTCAGGGTGAGGAGCAGTCAGTCCCTACCCCTAACCACCTCCAGCGTCGTTCCTTCTGGGTTCCTCAGGCTATGGATGCTTCGTTGCCTGTCACCCATGGGATGTGTGATATAATCATTTTCTTAAAGCTTGCCCCAGCCACCCAAGAAGTAGAGCTTGACAGCTGGTAAGCCATTGAAATTTCATACTTAAGGCATCAAAGCTGGCAGCCTTGCTTTCAATTCTCCTCAGCTCAACTTCTTAGCAGAAAAATTTCTTGAAAGCGCTTGACCCTTTAAAGTTATTGGGCACCATATTTATCCAAAGCCTTCCTTGGGACAGCGATGTGAAGTTGGAAAGCACAGGCATGCCGTTTATTAAAAAGCTTTGCTACGTGCAAGGTGGGAGTGGAAAAAGATGGTTGCAGCCCATCAGCTCTGAGTTCTATGAGTCCAGTTCTCAATGGTATGCACATACTGTCCTGGGAGCAAAATATGTATACTAGTGTCATAAGAGTTCATCTTGGGAGTGGCTATCTTCCAGCTAAGCCAAAAGTTGACCTTACCAGACAAAGCCTAATAGCACAGTATTAGGAGTCTCCACCAAGGAGGATCTTTCGTCCTTACAGCATGACCCATCTTGGCTGTGCTCCTTGCAAGGGTGGATGCTTCCAGCTCTCTCTCTCAAGCCTGCTTCCATAGAGACGGGCCCACTGCTTGGCAGATGGAAGAAAACAAACCCGATTTCCTATAAAGTAATAATCAAAAAATGTTCCCTGGCAATAGAACCTGGGCTGTAAGCGCCAATGTACTGGTTCAGAGCAGACAATTTGATGGGCATTGACAAGGCCCAAGTGCAGTCACAGCTTGGCCTTCCTCTCTCCCAGACAATGAAATTGCCATAAAGAACTTGGAAGCCACCCGCCATTGGTCCTTGGACTCCAGTAATGTTCCACTTTAATCTGTTCTAACATAAGGAAACCTTATTCAAACTCAGATTCCTTCCGGTCAAAACCAAGAGTGGCAGAGGGTGAGTTTCATGGTCTGATATTCTCGTCCTTGTTATTCCAGCTACAGGCCACATTTTATAGTCAAATGAGAGGAGCCAGATTTCCCTGAGTACTCACTACATAGGCAAGACTGACAGGATTTTATGTGTTTACTTAGCTTTCAAAATAACTGTGAATGTAGAGTCCCATCTTGCTCATGAAGAAACTGAGGCAAGTGTACCATGAATTCTAATTGGTCTTAATAACAAAAACCCAGAGTCAGATATAGGGGTTAATGCTGAAAGATCAGAGAAGCAAAGGAGCCAATCCTCAGACCAGAGTGGGCAAGATCCTATCTCCACAAATCCTCAGACTGAATACTCGGAGCTCTTGCCTCCTCCCACCTTATATTCCTCTCTCTGCCCAGCCATATCCCTTCCTGTCTCCACCTCCCTAGTGCTGGGATTAAAGGCCTGTGACTCCCAAGTACTGGGATTAAAGGTGTGAACCACCACTGCTAGGCTCTGTGACTGGATCAATCTAGTGTAGCCCAGGGTGACTTTAAACTCACAGAGATCCTTCTACCCTGCTTCCCCAGTGCTGGAATTCAAGGTATGTGCCACCACTGCCTGGCCTTTATGGCTAGCTAGTGGCTCTCTCCACACTCTGATTTACTCTAGGCAAGCTTTATTTGTTATATTACAAACAAAACATCACCACAGGCAATGGTTAAAGAGCTTATCCTAGGTTCTGAAGATAGTCAGTGAAGTAATCAGAATGGGAGCCCAGGCAGGATTCTCCACAGTCCACATTAGAACTCTTGTAGCCACTCTACCTGTTGTCTCCCAGGTATATGTAGGAAAGCCCTTACCAGCCTGCACCTTTTGGTCCATATGCTTGCGGTCTTCCCTTCTGTATACCTGCCTTGAGTTTAACTTGGCCTAAGGTCCATCACAACCCAGATTTACTCACCACTGTCTTTATGGCCTTAAGAGAGAAACCACATCTCTGAGCTTTGGTGACTGTTCCTATCTGAAAAGGCAGGTATCGTTAAACTAGTCACTTCGCTTATTGCTAACTAGGAAGTCTGCTGTCTCTCCAAGTGTTCTCCTCATTATAAAAAGTAGGAGTATACTTAGTTGCTTCCCAGATTTGTTTTGGGGGATCAGTAAATAGATGTCAAGAATAGCAATGAAGGCTTTTGGCCAAATATAAAACACTATACATATGCAGGGTTGTCATCAGTGTTGATGTTGTCATAAGCAGTTTCTCCTGGACAGATGCCACTGTGTACTGATGGTGGACTGTAAGTTGCCATATTTTTGGTGACACAGTAGTACTCTTGAGAGAGAGACAAATGATGATAGATAGATAGATAGATAGATAGATAGATAGATAGATAGATAGAT
>LOEQ01000495.1:144860-168032 GCA_001685075.1 Bramus lutescens | reverse complement strand
CTGGCGACTAGGCTTCCTTTGCTGACTATTGGTGTTTTGTAAGTTTTACCCTTAGAATAAATACCCCTTTAAATCCCAACTGGTGTGGGATTGTTTATGACTTACGCCTTCAACTTGATACATATTACAGCATGAATTTCCTCCTTGAAGCTGAAGAATGTTCTGACTGCTTGTATGCCAAAGGTAGGTACCTTTCCCCAGATGAACAGTGGTCTCCTGAGCCCACAGAGTGAGAAATTTGGGAATGGAGGACAGATGCCCATTAGGTGAGAAGTCCACCTTTTTCTTCACACTGACAGAATGAATAATAAGGGACCTAAATCACCAGGCTTACGAGAACCATGTCTGTCTACCAATGGAACAACAAAGCAACAAATTCTGGCACCACTCTCTAGAGACGCTGGGATGAAGGACTGTGAACTTCTAATTTCATTTCTCTGCTAAATTGCATTTGGGGCTTGGAAGCTTAAGGCACTAAAAGAAATCTGAAAGTTCACCCTTTGAAACAGTCTGCATGTTTCAGGCTTCCAGTATGACCTTTAGAATTTCCTCTTCAGGTAGGTGTTGGGAAATTGTCCAGGGAGCTGGTTTTTCTTCCCTTCAATGAAAATGTTCAGATCCATAGAAAAATTTTGAACTGAACACCCACATAGTCACAATTTTACTTTTATTGATTTATTGTGTGTCTACTGGTCTGTCCATCTTTAGGGCCACCAATTAGCCCATTTTAAAGGGAAGGGCAGACATTAGCACATGCCTTCAAAACCTCTGAGCATATATCATTAACTAGAGTTTGACATTTGTTTCCAGGCCTTTTATTTTCCCATTTAGAGTTAAAAGCTGTTGACAAATTCATATATTTGAATTACCCAGTTTCTTTAATGTTCATACTACAGAAATCTTTCTCAAACCAATTCCTATTTACACCTCTAATCACTACAGAGGTCACCATTGTTCCACAATTTTTAAAATGCATTTTATATTTTTACAATAGTTTTAGATTTACAACATTAATGAGACAAAGACACTGAGATTTCCCAATACCCTCTTGTCTCTCCAGGCACAGTGACCATTACTGACGTTCCCTCTACACTACTGCACTGGAAACAGTCAGGGACACCGGTATGCAATAATTACAAGAACACTACAGTTTCCAGCAGGATTGACTTGTCTGTTCTGTGCACTGTAACACCGTAGTCTTTTCTAGTTTCATATATAATCTATTCACTGAACTAAACATCTTCTGAACTCCAGGTATGAGTATCCCTTCCATTCTGGTGGCTTTAAATAATAGAGTCACAAACTTGGGAACCAGAATAGCTAGGTTCAAGTCCTACCTCTACATACTCGTTCGGTCTCTTTCCTTGGCAAACACTGATCTTTTCATTGACTTCCTAGTTCTCTGTTTTCTAGAATGTCAGGAGACTGGAATGACATCATATGTAGCCTTTTTAATCTGGTCTCTTTCTTTTGGTCATTCTCATCTGTATGTCTTTGATGGTGTCTCCTGGTTTGATAGTTTGTCTTTTGAGTAACATTACAGTTTCTGGATATACTGTACGTTATTCATCTAGGAGGACATTCAGTTTGCTCCAATTTTAAAAATTACAATAAAGCTCTTACAAATTTTTTGCACCAAATCTTTTTAAACACCATTGTACAAATACCAAGTGTTGTTGAAAGGAGGCTGCTTGTTAGTTCCCGGCTGCTCAGCCCCGAAATAACCATGCAGAAACTATACTATTTAAATCATTGCTTGGCCTATTAGCTCTAACTTTTTATTGGCTAGCTTTTACATCTTAATTTAACCCATTTCTAGTAATCTGTGTATCACCACAAGGCTGTGGTTTACTGGGTAAAGTTCCAGCGTCTGTGTCCAGCAGGGCTAAATTGCTTCTCTCTGACTCTGCCTTCTTCTTCCCATCATTCAGTTTAGTTTTTCCCACCTAACTAAGTTCTGCCCTGCTATAGGTCTAAAGGAGTTTCTTTATTCGTTAATGATAATCACAGCATACAGAGGGAAATCCCACATCAACCAAGATACACAAGTACTGGATTATACAACATGAGTATTTCTATAAAACATAACAAAAACAAACAGAAAACAAAAAAATTCTGTCATCTATTTTCCACAATGGCTGTATCATTTTGCATCCTACAAGGAATGACTGGGATTTCCCATGGCTCTTCACAGTGACCAGCATTTGATCTTTCAGTTGTCTTAGTCAGTTTATTCTACTATAATGAAGTGTCACAGTCTAGATCATTTGCAACAAAGGGAAATTAATTTCTTACAGCCTGGTAGCCTGGAGAATCCAAGATTAAGACATCAGCACTGGTGTCTGAGGAGGGCTCCCTGCTTCTACTCTGTTGCTGCATGTTGCATGGTATAAGAGACAGATTGAAGGGTTGACACTGTGTTTTCACATGATTGGAGAACAAGTGAGCAAGGGCCTAGTGCTATGAAGTCTCCTTAAGGCCCAGTAGCAACCACCACCATGTGGTGTCTACACTAATTTCCCCTACCGACTTCCTGTTCTAAATTCCCCTGACATCTGCTTTCGTTCTTGTTGCTCTTCCTCTGCCTAGCTTGGCCTTATTGTTCTTCCTTTTCAGTTCCCTAAGTTGAGAATTGATGATCTGGATCCTTTCTTTTCCAGTACACACATTCACTGCCGTGAACGTCCCTCTATGCTCTGCCTTTGCTTCATCCCACAATTATGATAAATTGTGCTTCCATCCTCTTTTATCTAATTTGATATTTATCCCTCAATCTGTATATTCCTTAGATGCATCCTGTTCAATGTCAGCAAGTTTGGGAAACTTGAGGTTAGTTTCCTGTTCTTGACTTCTGGTTGATTTCCGGGATGATCTGAAAGGAACCTTGTGCATTTTTATTATTTAAAGCTCATACGGCTATGTTAAAGGTCTGAGATGTCATTTATGTTCCTGAACATCCCTTGGGAGCTGGCAAAGGTATATTTTGCTGTTGTTGGATGAATTAGTTTGCAGATGTCAGTTACATTCTCAGTATTAAAGGTATTGCCAAGTCCAATCTGTCCTTGTCTGCTGGCTCTGTCTCTAATAGAGGAGCACTGAAGTCTCCAAGAACTGCTTTCATATCCTTCTCATAGCTCCATAAGGTTTTTCCTACCTAGTCTGATAATCTGCTGCTAGGTGCACACATGTTACAGACTGCGAAGTCTTCTTGAAGAAGTGGTCCCAGTATCTTTATATACTGCTCTTTTCAATGCTGGTAAATGTCCCTCCTCTGAATCTGTTTGATATAAAATTAATCTAGTGAACGTACTTCCTTTGGAGCATTTGTCAGCATGGTACATTTTTCTCTGTTTAGTTTTTAATTCGACTTCTGTTTATATTTAAAATGAGTTTCTTGTAGACAACATATAGTTGGATCTTGGTTTTGACCTGTAGTGGCATTTCAACAGTCTTAATAAATAAAGACTTCCCAAAGATCTGAGAGTAAAACAGTCCCACTGGTCAGCCTTACAGAGCAGATTATGGTAACACACACCTTTAATCTCAGTAGCCATAAGGACACACACTTTTAATCCCAGTAGCCACACTAGTTGCCATAGAAACTGGGTGGTGTATGCCTTTAATGACAGTGGTGCATGCCTTAATTCCAGCCTTAGAAGAAGAATATAAAACAGGAAAAGACAGCTCTCACACGTAATCTCATTCTGAGATTCCTGGAGGCAAGATCACCATTTCAGACTGAGGTCGAGGCAAGAGCCAGTGGCTGGCTGTTTTGCTTTTTGGATCTTCAGGTTGAACCCCAATTTCTGACCCTGGGTTTTTGTTAATCATGCTTCATTGACCCACCCTGGGCAATCTGTCTTCTAGTTTAGAATGTTGACATTCACAGTGAGTCCTGATATAGCTGAGGTAATATTTATCTTTACTATCACAATTCCCTTTTATTTGTATTTTTCACTGTTCTTATTTTTACCTTTTTCTCTTATTCTAATTAATTTGGTTTCAACTGAGCACTTTTAGGATTCCAGAAGCCTGATCTACTTCAATCATGGCCTGTTCTGTGTAGTCTACACATTCTCTAGTACAACCCTTGATGGTAACCCCATCTGCCCAGCCTCTTTACTGTCCTTGGTGTTTACTAATACACCCTCATTTAGAGACCCTTCCCTCAGCGTTCTGGTCTACTACTAAGCTCATTAAAGGACTGCTTAGTTTCTGATAAGAAGCTTCCGATTGTGAACATTTTTTAATTCCTCCACAGAATTTCCATATCTCTGTTTACATTGCATTCCCACTTCCCAGTCCATTTGTTCATTTGTCTAGCATGACTTGTGGATTTTCCTTATAGCCACACATTACCCCAAATGAAAGTAAGCACTATTTTTAGGCCTCTAGTAGTGTGATGGTAAGGTTCATGGGGCAGCATTGTGTAATTCTGTAGTTCGACCATGGCCTTTGTGAGCCTTTGCTCCCTGGACTTTATACACATGCTTCATAGCCTCTTCTCCTCCTGCCCTCCATCTTAAAGTGAGAACAGCTACTTGGGGCTGGATTTTAGTATTTTCTTTCTCTTTGTATACACAGCTAGGTCCAGGTAAGGTGGGGGCAATCCTCCAGGTTGCTCTGATACAAGCTAAGTGAATTTGAGCCTTGTTAGGCTTTTCTGAGACCAGGTTTTGTTAAGTAGAATAGAATGTTCTTGTAGGCATCAAAAAGGAATCAATCCCACCCCATGATGGAGGCACTAAGAATTTTCTCCAATAATGAAAATGGGAAAAGGGTCAAGTTACTGGTGACAGAATTTATAAAAGTGTGGGCACCTCCCAATGCCTTAGTCTTTCATTGATTTTTAACTCACAGCTGTCTACTCCTCTGCTGGAGATGACTGTCCACTAAACTGGAAGCAGTGGTTACAGATACAGAGTCACTGTGGGGGCTGGACCAGGGGTGCTCTGCTAAGTTAGAGTTCTGTGCACCCACCAGCCTTGTCTCTTACTTGGAGACAGCCTATGATCTCACTTCTCTTTCAGGCTGTTCAGCTTCTGGGATGGTGCCTGAGGCTGGAAGTCACTCATCCCACAATGGGCTTGCCTATCCTAGAAGATCACATAGACAGAATCACACCATAAGTGTGCTATTCAGAGGACTTCTTTCACTTTGTATGTTTTTGAGATTCATCCATAATATTATATTTATCGATAATTTGCTCTTTTGAGATGTATTTATTTATTTGTACATTTCTCTTCCATTCTCATGTTGATGGACTGCTCCCAGGCGTTTTTTAGAATGAAAGTATCTGCAAAGAATATTTTGGTTAAAACCTTGTCTAGATTTATGTTTACCTACTCTTTGGAAATGGTAATGTATGTCATGGACACAGGGTAGGCATGTATCTAGTTTTACAGAGGTAGTATTATTGCACAACAACACAGTCTGCACAATTGCCATGTCTGAGACTGTCTGTCTTCTTAATTTTTATCCTTGTGGAACATAGATCATGGCATCTCACTGTAAAAATAGATTATCTGGATGACTAAGATATCTGAGAATCATTTTTATGTGGTTTAATATTTGGTGTGTGCATGTGTTATGTGTGTGTCCTTGTTCATATGGAATAAGTTGCATGTTTATATGAAGGCCCAATGTCAACTTTGGGTGTTTTTCATGGGTCATTTCCCATCTTTAGTTAAGATAGGGTTTCATTGATTCAGCTATGCTGACTAGCCAATGAGCTTCAAGAAGCATCTGCCTCCCCTTCCCCACCCGTCCAGCCACTGGGTGATAGGTGTCACCACTTCAGCTTTTTCCTTGTGTATGTTGGGGGAAAATATGAATTCAGTCTTTGTGCTTGTCCAGCAGGCATGTTAGCAACCCATGTCTCCCTGGCCCAGAACCCGAAAATAATGTAAATAAAACACCTAGAGACAGACATTTGAGGAGCTGTTTTTCTAAAACTATCATTCTGGAATGTGTGGGTTAGAAGAAAGCCAAGTTGTACTTTGCCAGTGTTGATAGCATTAAAATAGACTGATCATATTCCAGAACCTTCTAAGTTGTCTGTGTGTATCACCTCCAAGAAGGAGCATGAGCTCAGCCACAATGTGCTAACATGATCTGGTATGATGTTCTCAGTGACACTTTCCATCAGTTTGAATGCTATTTTTTCACAGATGATGAAGCAGCCAACTTGATCAAAGCCATGCGGATGAAGGCAGGATATGAACTCACATCAGCCTAACTCTAGACTCATGCTTACAGGACTATTGTGACAGAGGACAACGTGCTACTGTCTCACTCTACAACCAGAAATCCTTCCCTCTGTATTTGCTTCAAATTTCTAAGACACTTTAAAGTCTCCATCTGAGGCACCTGTCAGGCTGTATGGCTTCTGCTGGGTCAGCACTCTGCCAGAGGGGGGAGGGAAATTTTCTGTGACCTGGGAAGTGAGAAGTCTGTCTCCCCTAAGGCAAGTCATTGCTGGCGATTTCAGTTTCATTCACTTAGCAACTTCTGAGAGCCTGCTTCTTGTTTCTTCTCTAAAAGTTAAACTCCAAGCCTAATTGAGAGACACTCCCCTGCCACCAGCTTCAGGCCTGATGCTGACTGATGTCAACTGCAGAGGATAATTACCAAAGCAGCCAAGCTGAACATCGCAGCTCTCCTCACAGTGCGGGACAGGGGACACCAATGGTCTACAGCAACCCTTTGGCTCTGCAGACACAGGGATGAAATTTGGCTCTCGGCTCTGCTCTCCATCCATGTAATCTTTGATGAACGATGTGATCCTAATAGGTGTCCCTTGCTGTGTCTGCAAAATGGGAATAATAAACCCAACAACTATCTCCTGGAGTTCCTGTGAATATCAACTCCACAAATGAATAATGTAAACTCGGTCACAGCTCTTTGCCTAGTGGTCTATAAATATTGAGTATGGTTATGGGCATTATTTAGGGAAATCTGTTCCCATTTGAGACTGTTGCACAAAAGTGAATGGTGCTGGTCAGTGCCAGGAAAAAGACAAAGTCCTTTACTCAATACTAGTTAAAAGTGAGATTCACTACTTTTGTAGTTATGGTGATTCTAGCAGGAAGGTTAGAGTTCCCATTTTACAGATGAAGAAAGCAAGTACCAAAGTGGTTAAGTAATAAGACCAAAGAAGTCGAAGAATGAGAGTCAACGGTAATCATTAGAAAAATGATATAGGTACATGAAAAGCAGCCCTAAGAATGTCCCTCTTGGGAAACTTGCTAGCTTGGGTTCCATGCTGGGGACAATGTCCAACAAGCTGACTTATCTTGGAGGGGAGTGCTTAAAGCAGGTCATGGCTTTTGCAGAGGCAGAAACCTGATCTGAAGAAAGATCATAAAAGCCTGGGCTCATTTCTCAGAATACCTGCTTGGAATGCAAGCTTTGTATCAGTTTTAAAGTGTGATAGGAATGTTAATCAACCCTTCTAACCCTTGATGTCCTCATCTAGAAAATGAGCATGTTGCCTGAAGACTTGTCCTGCAGGTAGACTATCCCAAAGAAGGCAGGGTCTGTAAACAGATATTCTCTCTTAGAATACGAGGTCTCACACAACCACTGCACATACTGGCCAAGTGGCTTCCCCCTGAGTCTTCTTGGACTGGAGGCCAGGGCTCAGCAAACGCTTCACGCAGGACACATTCTGACTGATCTACCTGCAGTTCAGGATGCGATTGGTTCTTCCCTATAACTCTGACTTAGGACCCAACTCCTGGTTCCTTTCTGCTTCTTCACCCCACTACGCCCCGTTCTTTGGAAGGTATAGAGCATCTCCTGCCTCCTACCTCTCTAAACACTCTGTAAGGGCCTCAAACCCCATCATGCCCAGAGTCTTCCAGCCTCCAACCCCACCTGATTCCCTGGGCTCTGAACTAGGTCTTTATGATCCAATCATGTTGAACTCCTTGCTTTTATGTGACATGATGGATTTGTGCCCACCTGGGGACCAGGTATCACCTCTTTCCTCTGCCCAAGCAGTATTCATTCTACACATTTACATGGCTGCTACTTCTTGTTTAAGCAATGGCCTAGGTAACTTCAAACACAAATAGCCTCACCCTTATTCCATTGTACTGTTGGTTTTCACCATCCATATTTGGTATTATCATTTTTACTGCCCAATTGTGAGCTGCCCAATCATAGCAGAAGCTTCAGGAGAACAGAAACCCTGTCTTATTTAGTTTGGGGTTCCTACGCTTAAAATTGAATTGGGCATGGAGCTGGTGATTGGTCAATACATAGAGGAGGCATACATAAGTATGGCAGGCAGATACTCAGTCTGTGCAATGCTATCTATGGAGCGTAGCCATGGAGGAAGGAGCCCGTTGTAGTGATTTCTGCAACTGTCTGGGTGCTAGGATAGGATGAGGTGTGGCAAAAGTCCCTGACGATGACTAGTTATGCCTGTTAGGACCCTCTAGAACCTCTTCACTGGCACCACTCTTGTTAGAGCAGAAGATGGTATCAAACTATGCTCAGCAGAGAGGGGAGCTCTGAGTTAGACCTGCAAGTCTGTGGACCATGGGAAACATCAACTGTAGTGAGCACTGGGGACCCAGCTAGCATGAATGGAGAGAGGAGAGAGTCCAGAAGGAGCTGAAGAGGAGAGGATGGAAGAGGCCTGGGGAAATTCCAGGTCATCAGCCCACCCTTAGGGCTTTTGGAGTGCTTTGGTGACTTAAAGACTGTGAGCCTAAACACATTCTGCCCTGAAACACCCACACATTTTAAAGCTTGTGGCAGGCCCTTGGCTAAGAAATTGGGTCTTATTCCCCTGCTTCTCAGTGGTCATTTATTACCAGTCTCTAGTGTCTGGAGTCCCTAGTCCCTTCTACCCTGTACTTTGCCATTGCTTACTCAGTGCTAAGCCAAATATGTTCAGTGAGCCCACTAATCTGATCACTTTATAGTGTTATTCAAACAAATTTCTCATAGGCTAACATATTAGTCACCTTGGGTTATTGTAACAAATTACTGACTGGATGGCTTTAAAAAAAATTGTCACATTGTCACATTTTCTGGACTAAAAGCCTAAGTGAGATCTGGTGCTGGGGTGATGGGTTCTAATGAAGACCCTCGCTTTGGTCCACATGGGTCTGTCTTCTCTTGTATCTTCACAAGGTAGAGACAGAGCTCAGGTCTCTTTATCATATTATTCTTCCCATCTCATTCACAGAGACTCTACCCTCTTGCGCTCTTGCCTCCCAAAGGTCCTAATGCCAATACCATTATGGGGAACTGCTTAAACATTCCCTTCACAGACATGAAGACTGAGGCTTGCTCCACTCAGTTAAATATGTTCTTTCTTGTTCATTTAGCACCTCCTGAGAGACTAAATCTCTTCCTCTCAGGAAGTTAAAATCCAAGCCTAACTGAGAGCTCCACCCCACCAGCCAGCTTCAGGCCTGCCGGGACTGAAGTCTGCCACAGAGGATAATTAACACAGTTGAGTGTGTTCGTTCTAAAATGTCTCTCTTCTACCCAACCTCCTCTCTATCTCTGTCTTCATCTCCCAGCCTTGTCCTTGTCTCCAAGATCTCAGCTTTGAGCTCTACATTCTTCCAGGACAATTTAGTGCCCTGATTGACAGCAAAGGCAGAGTCACGTTGTCACCTCAAACCCAATCTCTCCAGGAAGGAAACAGCGTGCATGTGCGCTCTTCTCCTCAGGCCCCTTGCACATCATTATCCCGTTAAACAGATGAGGGAAAGAGAAGCCAAGAACACACCTGTGTGCACAGAAGGGCGGGGCCTCTCCTTTCCTACTCAAGTCTGGCCTTTGGCTGAGCTGTGCTCCTTTATGGCTCAGTCCTACTACATCTGGAAAGTACATGGGCCAAAAGAAAGGAACAACCAGAAGCTCCAAAACAGGTCCTGAGAAATTCTTGTCAATTATATGAGAATCTAACATGGTATTATAACAGTTTGAGATAAAATCATTATCTACAGAAGTCCACTTCCATGGCAGCAATAATGAGAAGAAATGTTGGATTAATACAGAAGCAAGAAAAACTGCAGGAGAGTCTAAATGTACACTCAGCACTTGAAGAATTCAAAGGAAAAATAACCCATAGTGTAGTATATCAATGAATATTCGTGGTTGTCTACCAACCCCTTCCTTCAGAATTCTTATGTGTAGTATAGGGAACCCCTTCATCAACCACTCTGGCATTATGGAGGACTATAATGAAACCTCTATGAACACTGAGACTGTGAGTTAGGTGACAGAGAGGGAGCAAGGTCCTGAGTCTAGGGTTCCATGTCTATGATCATTGAGGACCATAGTGCACACAACTTATTGTCTAATTTGTTGCACAAAAAAAGAGGACTTTATAGAAATTTCAAGGAAGATGTGCATTTTGCTTTTTATTACTCTTCATTTGTGAGGATGTTACCTCCCTGAAACAGACTCTGGAATAGCCATATTTTAGCTTCTCATACCCTAGAAGAGGCAGGAGTGGGTCTAGTGAGGTTGTAAGCTCTGTCCACAGCCAGAAGGACAAAGAAGAGCAGATGGCAGCTAAGAACCTGTCCCCTAGCCTGATGTTTCTGGAACTCAGCCTGAAACAAATCCCCCGCGGATGTTGTCACTGGGCAGATTCTGATCCTGTAGGGCCAGAGTCAATTCTGGGGTTCTGCCTTGGTAATGGACCCTAAGGAACACTAGCCACTGTTCCAGAGATCTCATTCAAATAGCAGAGCCCCATCCTGGAAATGTCTTCCCCTTCCTCACCTCCACTCTGGAAACTGAGGCAAAGGGAGGCAATGTGCCCACAATGGCAGAAGCACAAGCCACTAGCTGAGGGAGAGAGGACTTGGTGGAGACCCACTTGCCAGTTTTCAGGAAGGTACTGACAGATTCTCATTTCTTCAGCCATTCACCTGGGCTTTGGGGAATCCCCATGTGATGGCAGGAGGAAACCCCAGCAAAGGCTAATCCATGCTCCCATGCTTTCATGCTCCCAGTAGCTGCTTTAAAGCCAGAGAGGCTGCAGAGAGCATCTCATTATAGTCAATGAAGGGAAATGCAGTCTGTGGTTTAGCATAACAATGAATATTCATGGCTGTCCGGCAATCCCTTCCTTCAAGACCCTTAGGCTTGATATAGGTTGTCTCCCTCCCATCACCAAGGATTATCAAGTGGCTATAATTAACATATATAAGCTTGGGACTCAAGTGCAAGTCTGGGCATTCAGCATCAGCGCAGTAATGATAAAGCCTGGCTCCAGAGATGGAGGCAGCCTGTAGGGAGGAAGAGAATGCTTGGATTGCATCACTCTGTGGGCTTAGGGGTGGCCCTGCAGGGCCAGGACCCTAATAGCTGAGCCCGGGTTCCACCACCTCAGGGATTGACAGAGCATCACCCTCTATTCTTCCTTGAGCCTGTTTCCTTATCTGTGAAAAAGGATATTAGTCACAACAGTGCCTCCAACAGCTCTTTCAAGACGAAATGAGATCTGCCATTATTTGTATCGTGATCCACCCTCCCCAGTGCACTGGGCACAGTTCTGAGGATGCTTCTTCATGCGAATGTGCCCACACAGGCCTATCAAAGAGTTGTGAGAAGCACACAGTTTGGAGAACCGCATAGTGATCTCCATGATATCGTTCCACTTCAGGGGACTCTGGGCAAGTCCTTACGCCATCTGGAACCTCAGCTTTCTCATGTGTAAAATGATATTTAGAGCGCCCCACCCCCACCAGCTCTCTTTATGCAGCTAGGGCAATAGAGTGGATAAATGTTACTCGTAAGTTCACCACGCAGGCAGTAATGGGAGAGCTGCTTGGCTACCATGACCCTCTGAGCAGCTTTGTGATGCGTGAAGGGAGGACCCAGGCTTTTCTTGACACACTCTGCGATGGGATTCCTCACAAGCTAGACTGTAGGCTGACTTAGCATCCTTTCCAGGGATTATGATCTTCAATTATCTAGTCATTTATAAAACACTGAGCAGTTATAATGAGCCAGGTCCAGTGTCGAGCTCGAAATAACAATCAGAGAAGTGAGCACCAGATTCCCAGGCAGCTTTCAGTATAGAGAAGAGGTCGGACAGCAGTCCCTAGCAGTAATGGGACAATACCTAGAAGTGAAGGGGAACCGTGGTAGAGGAGGGTCTTCTTTCTATGTGTTGTTTTCATTGGTTGAATAAAGAAGCTGCCTTGGCCTTTTGATAGGGCAGCTCTTAGGTGAGCGGAGTAGGCAGAACAGGATGCTGGGAAGAAGGCAGGCTGAGAGAGCCGCCATGGAGCCAGCCGCCAGGTCAGACATGCTGATCTTCCCAGGTAAGCCACGGCTTCGTGGTGACATACAGATTATTAGAAATGGGTTGGATCAAGATGTGAGAGTTAGCCAATAAGAGGCTAGATATAATGGGCCAGGCAGTGTTTAAATGAATAGAGGTTTCCGTGTAATTATTTCGCGGACTAAGCTAGCCAGGTTGGATGGAACAAGGGGCCCACACTCATAATACTACAGATAAAGGGTTGCTCGTGTGGTCCTGAGACCAAGCTCCATCTCAGTGGAAAAGATGTCCAAGCATCCTTTTTCCACAAAAGCAAAAGCCCTTTATATTCTCTTCTTTATTATATGGTACAAAGTGAACTTGACCATGGCAAGGCAACTTCTACCGTTTAGAAGACGTTGCCCTGGAGAGTAACTGATCAATAAGCAGAAGGAACAAGAGCTTGGATAATGAGGCTGCCTGTTTGTACTGCCTGTTTACTGTGATTGGGACATTTTCATCTTGCTGGGACATGGGGTCTGGGGCTTAGGTGTTCTAACATATTTTCTTACATATTAAACTAAAAGCAGTTTGTAATTCTGGTTCATTCATTCATTCATTCACTCATTTAGCATTCACTAGGCATCTAAAAAAGTATCAGGCAGGCACTGAGCAAAATGCTTTCATATGCATCATGAGAGTTATTTTCACAACTAGGCTAAGAAAGAAGTTACTGCCTTCTCCATTATACAGATAAGCGTACAAGGAACAAAAGTCTACAGTGACTTGCTGAAAGACACACAACTAATAAAGTGTCAAGCCAGGAAGCCAGGGCCAAATTGGAAAAGAGATGCCTGTCTACAAACTTGTGTGGTTTCTCCTCTCTCTGTAAAGCACTAGACAAGAGCTGGAGATCTTAAATTATAAGACTGTATCTGTTGCTTAAGAAAAAAACCACCATGGTTAAAAAATCAAGCAACAATAGAAGATAATGCCAAACCAAATCTATAGGCACTCTTAATGCTGTGATAGCATGAATACCAGCCATTACTATTTGAGCAGGCATTACTGACCTCCCCTGTAGTAAACCAGTGTGCGTTGCATGTTGGGGTTCTGAGGTACCATCAGAGGAGTTCCCCATCCTGCTGGAAGAGCCAGCCAGGTCAATGGACCTGAAACCCAACCTCGCATTGGCTCTGCCTTCTGAATGAAAAGTCCTAATGCTCTGTCCCTCATGCCCAACGTGCCTTAGCTTATCACACAGATACGAGTAAAGTCAGTAGCAGCAGAAAGAACAGGCACGGAGCATAAGGAAATCTCAGCCATGAGAAAGCCCATAATTTAGCAGCAGTGAGTATGAGAAACTCCCCCCTCAGCCAGAAGGACCATAAATTGTAGAATGAGATACACAAATAACAATTGCTTTGTACATAAGAAAGGCCAAGACAATTTTGTTATGTAATTCCTGAAATCCCCCATTCACTACACTCACACAGAGATTTATGGCAACAAGAGGGCCATGTTGGAACCCGGCATTTTCTCCTGATTTATGGGGAGACACACTGGGTTGCTGAAAGGGCCAATAGGTGTTCTGTGGGGAGAGATGAAGGCCGATGGAAAGAGATGGGGAAACTCCCCTGCTCACTCTTCTGTAAGGAAATTGCTCTCTCTGAAACACAAATGGATGATGGCAGATAAATACCGCCCTTCCCAGGCTTCCTAATGACATTAAAGTCCTTATTAAAGTCAGCACATGTAATATTTTTCACAATCCCTTCCCACCTGCTCTACCAGGCTTAGATCCTACAGCCATTCCCATATTCAGTAGACTGGCCTCAACCTTCCCCACACTGAAACAGGCACTGTTGTTTACAGCTTTTCCTTGCTAGCCTGGGCTTAGAATTTCCTATTCTACCCTCCTGGCTTTAAGCCCATGTGTTCTAAACACCTTCCAGGGTTCAGGTCAAATATCAGTCCCAAAACTTGAGCACTGACTGACTCTTCCACATTCACAGTCTACCCCCCACCATGGGCTTGCACTGGGCACAAATCTGAGGATTGTCTTCTTATGGATGTGCCCCACACAATGCAATGCCAGAGGATAGAGACTCAAAATGCAGCACACTTTAAAATAATTCTGACTCAATCCAAATCAGAAATCCCAGTAGTCACATCTTCAAATCTTTAGACAAGTTGTTTAACCCAGTTCTGTAAATGCAAAATGAACATGATATCCTCTTGTGAAATTGGTTTACTGATTAAGTACATTAGATGCCTTCAATCCAATGAGAGTTAACTTCCTCTTTCCCTTTAATCACGCTGTATCTATGATGGATATTCAGTTTTGTCTACATATTGCTTAATAAATATCTGATGAATGGAAAATCAATGTCACCTTCTCTTTGGGATTTCATAGGTAAAGAAAGTTTAAAGGTAGCATTTATCATTGACCCTAACTAGACCCTAAGAGAACTCCAAAGAAAACTTGCCCCGTTCCCCAGTCTTGGTGAAAGTCGAAGCTAGCAGAACAATGCCTAAGTGTCTAATGATATCCACATGTGTTCGTTGAAACAGCTGTTGAAGAGGTACACACCTTTGAGGTCAGCAACATGTTTGAAAATGTAAAATCTCCTCTGTCTCGTGTCCCAGATAGTCATCCATGCATCTTCCCTGTAGCTTATAACAGCGTCTCGGTTGTGCAACCATGCCACCACATACACAGGAAGAGCAAACACAGGCACACATAAACACACACTTCTTTCTCCACCATGCCTTCATCGCAGGCATCTTCACATACTCTCCTGGCAAGAGAATAAAATCTCAAAACACAATGTGACCTCACAGGGCACCCATTCCAGCACATCACTGGCAGATTTTCGATTGCCCCCTTAAGTTCTGACATCTCCACATCAACTCTCAGATTCGTGAGGATAGGAAAGTTGAGTGTCTTCACAGAACCAGTATCTCCTTCTGAAACTTCTGTCCCTAATACAGATATATCCATACAGGGCTACAGAAGTGGACCTAGGGGACCTCTTTCAATTGTGTTTTCTCCAAACTGAATACTTTGGTTTGAAGAACTATTTTTACTGAGTTCATTTATAACTTCCTCATCTCAAGGATTCTCCTCTAAAAGCTCCCTGGTATCCTAAAGAATCTAATGAATCTTTCTTGAAAAATGCATGCACAGACCTATACATACGCAAACTCTGCCTTCCATTTCAAGAGGTCAAAATGACCTTTAAAGCCATCCTAACAACACCTGAAAGTAACCCTATTCTTTATTGGAATTTCCTTAGAGTTACGGGTCTTGCCTTGGTTGAATTGATTTAACTTCAAGGTCGAGCACATGCTTGGGACTCAGGAGAGGCTCATCAGATCAATAAGAAATCGACAGCAATGTTAGTGAGCACCAGACTTCTTTCAGTTGCATAGAACCCACAAACAGGTCTGTAAACTAGAGAGCGCTAATGTATGTGTATTGTATACCCTAATGTACAGGCTGAGAAACTGAGTCCCTGCTCACAAAGCCAGAAAGTAGCAAAGCCAGAACTGAGGCTCCAATCACCCTGGTTCCATTCAACCATACTGATTTCCAGGTAAGGCTGAGACACGAACAGCTCTTACATCACTTCTTAGTTGTGTGCTTTTATCAAAATGGAGGAACATTTCATCTAGAGTCAAGGTGTAGTTGAGAAGATGAGCTGAACGTGGTATAACCAGATATGTGTAAGGTCAATGGAGGTGGCAGAAATGTGACCTAGGATGCCTTCTGAAGTAGGGATCTCACTACTGTATATTGCTTTAAGGACTGTCTCAGACCAATTGGCACATGAAAACCTGCAAGAAAAGTACTTCAGATGAATGATTCCACCCTTAGTAGTGTCACTGGTCATAATCCAAACTATTAGTTAACTATTCCTCTGCTCTGTAAAGTCCACATGTAGGGTCCTCCACAGTCACCTCTATGGCAGCATCTTACTTAGTTCTGAATCTTATACTTTGAGCTCAAGAACATGTCTACAGCATGTTCCTGCTATCAGGGATCTCTCCTCCATCTCTCCCTGCTTGAGGCCCCTCTCCAACTTCACGAAGCTCCCAGAAGTCCCAACTCCAGCACACATCAAACAGGGTCTTTAAGTTGATGGCATCAGCTCATACTGCAATGCTGCAAAGTGCCTCATCTGCGTGTAGTTCCTAGAAGACAGGATGTGTTTCATCTCTCCATGGTTGGGTATATTATGTTCTCTCTGCCCACAATGCTACCCAATTCATCCAATTATCTCTTGTTTGAAAACTCAGCACAGATGATACTTTCCCTCCTCATTTCAGAGTCAAATCTCCTTTGAATCAGTTGCACCTTCAACGCACATAAGCTACTGAATAAGTCGGGCACGGCAGTGGTTAGACTCTCTGATTTATTCTGTAGACTTGTCTTCCTGAGGGCAAGACATGTTCCCGTCAGGCACCTTGCCTGCTGTGTGAATGTAGATTAAGACCTCGGTTAGGCCAGGTGAAGAGCTAAGGACAAAACAGCTCAGAACTGTGCTGCTGTGATCAGGAGACTCACAACGATTCCCCTGCACACTAGGAAGCTGGCACATTATAATGTAATTTATTAGAGCCTGGCACAAGTTCATTTTTATAGGCAGAACATCTATTTTAATGGGTACATATATAACCACAGTTTTCAATCTGCTTCTTTTTCTCAAAAGAAAATAGTGGAAGGAATCATGGGAGAAAGAAAACGAGGGCCGGAAGCGGGGGGGGATGCAGGGTGGTGTAGGGAAGAATATGTTTTCTGTAGTACTTTCTTAAAATAGACCCAGGAGAAGGAGGCTCCTAATTCACAACAAAGCGTACCCCCACCTGAAAAATTAAATTAGCACAATGGATGAGATGTCTACAATTTTGTGCCTTGTCTATCTTATTCAAATTACCAGCCTGACCAATGTATCAACTCCGAATTACCCGATTGTTTCAGTTCCGTGAAACTTCCCATTACAAAACTCTTTACAGAGAAGTTGAACTGTGATGAAAGGCGCAATAAACCTTGGAGCCAGACAGCTTTATGATTGCATTCTGAATGCGGCACTTCCCAGCTGCAGAGCTTCGAAAAGTGACATCAGTGACTTTTTACTTCCCCATATGGAAAATGGACAATAGCACCTAATTTGTGGGGCAGCTGCAGTGAGAGAATAAGGTAGTACCGCACCCAGCAGGTGCCCAGTTTATAGCCCCCATGCCTTCCTGTTGCTGAGCAGAGAAGTGGCAGAGACAGGTAGTGGTAGGAGCATCTGAAACAGCTAGCTCTTCATGCAGGTGGTGCTTGACATCACGAGCCTAGTTCTCTTAGCTGCCAAAAACCACAGTAAGAAATGTTCTGGTAGGCAGCTTCAAACCAGTATATGACAGATGATGTGCTGTGACCTTACAGAGGGCAAAGGAGGCCTCTCTAGGTGCAAAATTTATCCGAAGCATGCTCAGTGGCTCACCCTATCCATTTACTCCTCCTCCCTTTGGTTCATTTGCATCTTCTTTCACCCTCTAGCCACTTTGACAGGAGTATTTGACCAACCAGCTAGAAACTACAATGCTTAGCTCTCTTTGATCCAAGCGGGGCTTCTGGGATACGTTCTGAGCTGGGCAACGATAGGTCATCTCTCAAAACCAAGTTGTTTGCTCTGTACGTCTTTTTTTTTTTTTCTGAGAACGGGCATGGGGTGTAGTGGAGCAGAGTCATGTGTGATCAGAAACGAATGGGGATGTAAATCATAGAAGCTGGCTTCCTGATGAACGCAGAGGCTCTCTGGATCCAGAAGACCCCCTAGCCCCAGTTTCCCAGTGTAAGATCTCCACTGTTTATCTTGTTTACTGCAGCAAATCAAGTCTCCTCACTAACCATGCCGTGAAGACCCATGCGGAGGTGGCATTGAGTCTGACACATGGCAGGGAAGAGCGGGTCTTAGCGGCGCAGATGGAGAGGACCTGAAGCGGGAAAGGCAAAGAAGAAATAGACAAGTGTCCTAGCTTCTTCATGAGGGAAGGATCATGATTCTAAGATGGGGTTAAAATAAAGTCTCTCTGCACCTGTTCTATCAAAATCAAATCAAATCAACTTAAAGATAGTCCATTAAAAACCCAAATAAGACACATACCATCCTCCCAATTCAACCCAATATCTTTCAGTTCAGAGTAAAAGGATGGCTGGGAAGATTGACTTCAATACTAAAGAATGGATATGTTTCTGTTGATTGGCCATCTGTACAGATGGGAAGGAAACCTGAATGGACAGAGACAAGCAAATGGCCCTCTCATTCAGCTCTATGGTTTATAAATGTCCACTTGTATCTATTCAGATAAAATTCCCCCCATGGATTCTTTTTCTAGGCCTAACTTCTTCATCTGAAAAGAGAAGAGGCTAGATTTTCAGATAAGTCTTTGAATCATATAATGTGAAGAGGCATAAATAAATTCATTATTAGACAACAGGAAACGTATTAGGTTATGCTTATGCTCCCTTTTAAGGTTTTCCATTTATCATTCTCCTGTGTTGGTTTTCTTCATTATGTTAGCCATCCAGGGCAAACCCAGTGGTTAGATGGAAAGCAGTCTGTAATTTCTGGTCTAAGGGATCCTAAGGGTCTCCTGGTCTTCAGGTTCTATGTCTTTTCTAAGCGGTTCCATTTCACAGAACTGACTCTAAACAAGCTTGGGGTTTGATCGCAAAGGGCATGGATATGCCCTGTGCTTGGCTGACCTCCTCCATGCAAACCCTCCCCTGACTTCCATTTTACCCTTTTTGCCATTGCTTTGTAACCGGGGGACACAGCTGTTCAGAGATTCATCAAGTTTGAGAAGTTTGATTTCTGGCTTGAATTGGCCAAAGAGAGGTACTGCATGAAACAGGCATATAGGAGGAGATAAAGGCTATTGTTGTCCCAGCTCCTTACCCCTTATTGGCAGTTCATGGATTCCTGTAGTGAAGACCCTCCTCACTCCTCTGCTGGTGGTCTTCTATGGCTACATGACTCAGTGGGTTCACATAGCTATCATTTGTTCTTTCAGGTCTAAGAACAGAAATAACTGCCCACTGATGGCAGTCCGTGGCTATTTGACAACCCTTTATATCTGCTCTTAACCCTTCCCACATGTCTTTAAATAGTTCTTTCTCTAAAGCATCCTTCGGAGTAGACCATCTGTTCCCTGCCGGGACCCTAATTAATTCACTACCAGTCCTGTTCTTGGTATTCTTCCAAAGAGGGGTGAGTGAGTCCATACTAAAAGGCCCAGATGCTTTAGTCTCAAAAACATAGTTGAGGGCTGGGTATGATATGGTGCATGTCTATAGTCCCAGCTCCCACCACCTGAAGGACAATCGTGAGTTTGAGACCAGCACAGGCTGCATAGTGAGATAGTCTCAAAAAAGAAAAAGGGGGAGTGGATGATTAGATGGCACAGTGGGTAAGGACACTTGCCAACAGACCTAGAGGCCTGAGTCCAATCTTTGGAACACACATAAACCTGGAAGGATAGAAACCAGCTCTACAAACCTGTCCTCTGACCTGCACACGTGCACCCAACAACCTACATGCAATAGTAATAAATATTCCTTAAAAGGGACAAGAAAATATATATGTATTTATGTATGCATCATATGAATGATGCAGTGTTAATTAGATCCCTGTAGTGGTTATCTATTTTTGTTCCTTTCAGTAATTTTTACCCTATGAATAAAGAACAGCCTCTTTCCTTATCCAATGTGAGGAAGTATCAATCAAAGAATACCATCCCTGGTCATAGAATGGACATGTGATCCATGCCAATACAATTTCTCTCATTGATTTTTGAGATGGAACTAGGTAAAGAAGGTTCATTCCTTTTAGGCGGTGGCTAATGGGTAGGCCAAGTAATGATAGTCACCCAGTTAAATGGTACTAAAAATGAGTGTTTGGGGCGCAGCATCTCTCTTTAAGGATCCAGTTCTTCTCATCCTGAGGACCCAGCTGTAGAATGATCTCTTTTCAGTCTGAGTTTTGCTTACTTTTTCTCTTATATTTCTATGTGTGTAGTTTCTTACAAGTTAATGTATCCGTAGTAGAAACGGAACTCAGGTTACTTTCACTCTGCCTGCCTGGGCACGTGGCCTTAGTTCAGTGGTGAAGTGTCTGCTAGATGCTTGCTTGTGTCTTCCCAGCTGTTTTCACATCTGTATCTCACTTTATCATTACAAGAGTTTTAGATGATGAAGGCGACAGGGAGCCCTTTCCCCTTAGTGAACATTATTCTGGGGCTTAAACAGGCAACAGTCCCAAAGATAAAGCCACTTCTCACTTTGGTCTTTGGCTTGGTGGGACCATGCCAAGGCTTTCCTTGCGGTGCCTGTGTTCATACAACTTCTTCCTGGATTGGTCTTGGATTCTAGCTTCCTCCCATTTTAACACTGCCTGCTCTATTTGAAAATAGTCTTCTTTCTACCGTGAGACGTGGATTCTGCTCTGTTTCCACCTCCAGCCTGTACTCCAATGCTCGACAGCTCTCCATCTTGCTGATGGATCAGGTACCGTAATGTTCATAGTTGTTCTCCTCCTCCCAATTTGACCTCCTTGTTTACCTCAGCCGCTTTAAGAACTGGTCCTGTTCATGCACCTGTGTTAGTGTGACCTTGACTCACAACTCAGAAGGTTGGGTAGCTGAAGAGAATAAGTTACACTGATTTTGTCAAATGCTCCTTAAAATAGGTGTCTATGAAGACAAAAACCACGATTAGCGCAAGGTCTCTCCACGCAGAGAACAGTATGTATGTTCTCATTACAGAATCAGTTTTGTACCCACGTCTTGTAGCTGATGGCTATGGGGGTGGAGTGGTATTTTACAAAGTCTCACTTTCAGTAAAGAGGAAAAATCTCATGAGGAAAAAATGCAGAAGTTAAAACAATACCATGTGCTTTTTACAACTGAGACAAAAGACTGAAATAGAGGATACGGCTGAAATTAGCTCCTGAGCAACTCTGTCTGATGAGAAAATTATCCGACAGCAAATTACATGCTGTGTTAACACCATGAGCTTCAGTGAAATTTAAGGCACTGGGTTAACCAAAATGAGACAGAAGGGCTGGGGGCTAGAGGAAGATATGGAGTAAGATGAAGGAAAAAGAATAAGAATTAATATTTTCTAAGTATCAGCCGTGTGAATCCCATCTTGAAATACCTGGGGTCTAGGCACAGAGTGGATTTACCTTTAGTCCTGGCTACTAAGGAGACAGAGGCAGGCTAACACTTGAGTTTGGGTATTTTATGCAGTCCTAGGAATTGAACCCAATGCTATATGGGTTTCACCACTGAGGTATATTCACAGATGAACCCAGGAGTTTGAAACCACCCTGACCAACACATCAAGACTTGCCTATACATAAGATTTTGTAGAAAGCAAGGAGGGCATGTTGGTGAAGGTCATTTTCCAAGGGTAAGACAGACTTTCTCTTATTTAGTTGAGCAGTGCTGTCGAGGAAAGGGATCATTTGTGACCGAGGAGGGGAACACAGCCATCCTGATTATCACAGCTAAGTGTGTGATTTCAAGAGAACACTTACAGATCAGCTGATAGATATGACTGTTGGGTCCCAGCGAGCTGGTGGCACAGTCATTTGAGAATGGCTTCAGGAGTTACTGACCACAAAGGTGTAGGCAAGGGAATGGAGCCTTTATGTTAGAGATAACCATAGGCAACTTTGCACCTTCAGTGCTGAAAGTGGAGAGACAGGAGAGGACCTGAATGAGAATGAGTCCTAGTGACATCTGGAATAAAGCCAGCCTGAGGTGGCCTCACAGGGAGGGAGACGGGCAAAGAATACTTCCTTCTTACTCTCCTCTCTTGCAGCTTCATCCAGAAAGCCTTAAGACATAGGATGCCAGGGAGGCATAGCGAAGTCAGGCTCCTGGGGAGAACCAGATGGTGGAAAGTTGAGAGTGAACCCAGTTGAAAGGAGCCCTGAAGCACCCCAAATTGTGTATCAGTTATGAAGTTTAAAGGGGAATGCAGCATCTTTACCTCCCTGCAACTGTAAAAATGAGGTTAGTTTCTTGAGAAGATTGACCAAAAGACACAAGCAGTCATAAAAGCTGAAACACACCAGGCTGATTGCTCTTCTGACTAAGAGAAACTCTATGGAAATGAAGCCAACATGTCAATACCGTGCTAAGCAAAGTGTGGCATAGTTATTCCTCTCTTGGGAAGAATCTGGGGGAGATTATGGAGTAGATGTAGTGTAGAATTTAAGTGAGAATTCAACTGAGATTGTTCAATCAGAAAAACTTGGGTCTGTCAAACATTTATTTTTATTTTATGGACATGATTATAGACAGTGTGAATAAAATCAAATGCAATGCATTAAGTGGAGAAATAAAGGATATGAAGTTACGGAGCAGAGGTGAATTTCAGTGTGAAAGAACGTCTGGGAAACTCTGCAATTAGACTTATGTTCCTAGGCAGGATACCCAGCAAAAATGCATTCAAAGGGACCATACTATTATGCAGGACCCAGAGACAGACATGATAGATAGACAATGTAAGATGGTGACAATAATACACAGGTCAAAACCTGGGGCAGGTCCTTCCCTCATAGGTTTTAGAAGAAACTAATCCTTCTGGATTCTTGGTGGCATACTCTGGGCCTCTAGAACCATGAGAGAATGCACTTATATTATTTCAGCCACCCAGGTGGTAGCGCCTTGTGACACCATCCTCAGGAAATAAACACATAGTCCAGACCCCTCTTCTATCCATAGACATCAGAGACATCAAGGAGACTTGCTTGCATTGGAGAAATGTCATGCTGAGATCACCACCCATTTCCTGGGCTTCACTCACACAGGCATGTCTGTCAGTTTTGCTCACTGCTAGGTGACCAGCATTTGCAGCTATT
>LOEQ01000495.1:101650-131873 GCA_001685075.1 Bramus lutescens | reverse complement strand
ATTTCGGGGTATAAGCTAGCTGTGCAGGAGCCGGGCAGGACGAAAAGCAGGGCCCGCTCCCCCTATCACTACACACAGGGATGGCTCACACATATTCTTCAACCCCCCAGCATCATTCTCATTTAGCTCAAAATAACTTAATCAAAGATGGAGCATTCTGGCTATCAAGTCAGGCTACGCATTATATATATGGATATTCACATTGTCAAAAATTCAACAAAATTAACGGGAGAATTCAATAGTTATCAGCCTCTCCTTAGATGGACCATGAAATTTTTACAGGGTTCAGTAATTTGTGTAGCCATCAGACATTTTCTGTAAATTGAAAAAATACAACTTCCAATACATAATTAGTATTTTTCAAATGTACACGGGACAGCTTCATAAATGTCAATGTATGCCTGCTTCTTTGTGAAATATGTATACATACTTAACACCCAAGTTAATTTAAAAATGATATTACATTACAAGTTATAAGTTTTAATCATCATACATTTTCTCAAATAATAGACAGCAAAGTATAAACAATGACACATAACACAAAACACGTAACACAAAGCTTTCTGATGCTACAAAGGAGTCCTCAGACTAAGAGAATTGGAAAACAGTTTCTTACATAAACAATTATAAAATATCCAAATATATTCTTTCTTGGTTCTTGCAAGCAACTCAAGAGTCATGGTGTTGCATTCTGAAAGACAGGTTGCACCCTTCTGCCCAGTTAGGCTCTGACTGAGCCAGACTGATGATCTTTACACTCTTCATTTTGAGCTTTTGGGCTTGCTACAGGTAGAATATTTGTGTGAATATTGACATGTTGAAATTCTAACAGACACTGCAATGTATTCAGAGGAGGATGCTTGGCATTTTTAGGTTGTGAGGTTAGCAGACCTCCCTGAGCGGAGGAGGATAAAGTTGGATAAACAGACTCTAGGGAACCCTTTGGCTCTTCCATCACGTGAGGCTACAGTGAGAAGGCAGAAGCAGATCTTCTCCAGACATCAGTCGACTGGTGCTTCGATGACTACCTGATTCTTGAGAGAAACAAGACCGCCAAATTCAAACATCATATTCCTGAAATACCCATTTCCGTCTGAAAGATTTCCGTGAAGTCAGGGGGGACAATGGAAGTGGGCTGAGCCTGAAACATTCAGATAGTGTATACTTAGAGAACCATCAATGCCCTCTATATACTGGGAGTCTGGACACAGTAAGTATGTAGACATGCTTCCTGTCCACTTGCTGAGCTAGCTGTCCTTTGGAATACTGGTCAGACATGCACAGAGCAAGCTAAGCTAGTGACACCATGGTGATGTCCTCTAACATTCAAAGTCACTTTCTCCCCTCCCCCATAGAAACATGGTACAGTAAAGGAGTACTGTGACAAGAACAGTGGTTCCGGATCCAGTGTGTGCACTGGGACTTGAGGGGAGCTCTGGAGACCATTGCCCGACTAGCCAGCAAGTGAGGGATGGAAGAAGCACGGCTCAGACAACAGGGCCCCTCCACTGGGCTTTCACGGTGCTGTAGATGCAGCCCTGCCCCACTCTTGGTGGTCAAGCAGGAGCAGCAGCCTTAGAACTGCGGAGGTAGGAGCTGCTGGGACTTTCAACAGGCCAACACTATGAGAGGGGCTACAGGCTCAGCCTGGGGGTTCCTGACTTTCCAGGGCAGTGGTGTGAGAGCAAAGTGTCATCTGTTCTGCCAGTCCCCACTGAGCTGTCACCCTTGGTAAGTTTCTGCCTCCCGTGTCGGAGACTCCCTTGTTAGAACTCCTAGTCTACCTTGTCTCACTAACTCTGTGGGGCATTTTCTTGGTCTCTTAGCAACCTACTTTACTATCCCACCTCAGCGGGGCTGTGGATGATGCCCTTGATCTTAGTTATCCAACCTCAAGAACTGTCAAAAGTAAGTCTATATTGCTTATAGTTTATCAGGGGTAACCTGGATGAGCCATGATTGAAGTTATAGTAAAATAGTAATAAAAGTGCCAAGAAAATTAGACCCCAACTAGAGGTGAGGATGTTTTGCTTCAGAAATAGCCAAAACAAGTATGGTCAAAGACCATCACAGCTGCCCTGTTACTCTGCAAGGAAGGTTAACCAGCCAGCAGGATTTCCCATAAAGTCTTGCAGGAAAGTAGATTGGAAAAAACCAAGCCCTTCACAGACTTTTCCAGGGCTCCTTGCGGAGACATTCTAAAGTTCCAGTCCAGTCTGGGAACTGCAGCTTGGGAAAAAGGAACTCTCTAGCCTTTGACGATAATGGCCGTTGTTGAAGACCTGCAACCTCTGGAAACAGCGTTAGCTACAATCAGTAGATTATTCAGAATCCTTATGAGCAAGAAATAGAAAAACTGTCAAAAAATAGACAAGGTCAAAGCCCAGAGTCACCCAAGTTCAATCTCATTCCACAGCCACCAACACCTATAGTAAGCATTTGCCACTTTCTCTAACAAGGAAGTGGATAGATTAGATAGATATCTGTTACAACAGCATTTACAGAAATAAACCAGGCAATTTTCAAACTACCTGTCCATGAGGCCCATCAAAGAGATCCAGGTCCCTTTGTGAAAGCACAATTTTCTGCATAATATATAAGAAAAATTGATTGACTATACAGATTGAAAATTATACTCTCTTAAAATCTTATTTAAGTCTTCTGTACTTTGTCCCATAGGATATAGTTTCCATTTATCATGATGTTTTTCAGAACATCGTGACTCAGCATCGTTCTCATGGTAGAGAACCAGGATACTAAGGACTATGGTGCCCTCCTTATCACATATGAGAAACAAAGAAAAATTGATATTCAGAGAGAAGGTAAAGGGGCACAGGTCAAAGTGGCTTCTTCAGTTGTGCTTTTTTTATTATTATTTTTTATGTCTTTTGCTCTCTGCCTTTGGCTCCCCCCACCCAATGAGGATGAGGAAAGCATTTTCTTTATTCTACTGCCTCCTTTATCATATTTCCAGTCTCTTCCTGCCAGGGTCTTCAGGCTGCAGTGGGCAGAGTTCCTACTCTGCCTTTGTTGAAGGTCTGCTGTTTGTTCCCACTTCACCAGGCCTGACTTTGATGGCTCTCCACTGACAATAACAACTTCCAGATCTAGAGTGCAGACTAATTATACAGAATAAGGAGTGTCCTTGTTCCTTCTGGGAGTCAAGAGGCCTAGGAATCCCACTTACAAGCTTGATGACATCAGGCATGTGGTTTAGTACTGGAGTCTTGGTTAACTTCTTGTTCAAACAGGAAAAACATTGTCCCATCTCTGTCCCAGGCATGTGGGAGTTATTATGAGGCAAAAATAGGTCAGAAATATCAAAATACTTTACAAATTGGAGACAATGCATTTTGACAGAGGTATGTAGTTATGTCTATATTAAGGTACACAAATCAAATGTCTTCAAGGGCCAGGTAGGTTAGAAAGCAGGCCAGTTTAGTAAAATTGTGAGCGATGGGGCTAGAATTGACAGGAGAATATAAAGGTAGTATGTTTTAGATATTAAATAAAAGGTAACTAGTTGGTCAAAGCATACCTTATAATCAAACTCTGTGAGGAATACTATCTTGTGGGCCCTATTCCTACCACAATACTTCCCAAACTGTGGGCTACGGATCCCCAATGCCAAAGGATCTTGAATCTATGGACACTATTAACATCATCTGTCACTTGAAAGCTGTCCCAAGAATGTGCCTACAGCTGTGTCTTCACTTTGAAGTTGATGGCCTTGAGATTAACATCATGCATCTTCATTCATAAACAAATTTACACTAACTTTTCCAGTGTATCATTCTCAATAAATGCACACTAATCATATTCAACTTGCTCTCACAGCGACCAGGGGAGGAAGTATCATTTTTAACTTTAAAAGGAACCTCCATAAGCTTAGATGTTAAGAAAAAACCCTAAGTACTTGAAAGTAAAAAGAGACTGCCTAAAGGCTCTAAGTAAGTACAAGTTATGTCAGCAGAAGATGCCTCTTGTAATAGCTTCCAGATATGATCTGAGCATGGTAGGAAAGGAAGAAAAACCTATACCATTCATAAACACATGCTGAACATCAAACAGGTGGATGGCAAACAAGAGGGAACGAGAAGTAGAGCGGGTATATTTCGTGGGTGTCAGGCAAAGAGGGCTTTGTGTTCACAGGTTCAAAGTTAGCCACATGTACATGTACTCCCAAGTGAACACAGACAGACAGGCAGACACACACACACACACACACACACACACACAGAGAGAGAGAGCTACACTCTTCATACTTTTCTGAACGGCATAAGCCCCATTGTGCACAGGTCCAAGTCCCCGTAACTTGTAACCATGCCTTGCTTGGAAAAAGGGAGGTAGACAAGACTAAGGAATCTAAGATGGGAAAAAGCCTCTTTGATTGTCCAATTGGGCTTCCCATGCAATTCAGGTGCCCTAAGAGGAGGGAGGAACAGAAAGAGATGGTGCACAGAGATTGTCACATATCCCAGAAGACAGTTTGAAGACACAGCAGTAAGAGATTGATGGGGGGGCGCTCTTGACGGTTAGAGGAGCATGGCCACAAGCTAAGCAAGGGAAGCAGCTACCGGAAGCTGACAAGCAAGGGATGGCATCTCCCCTAGCATCTCCAGAGAGAGAATGTCCCACACGACGTCTTGGATTAAGGCCAGTGACACTGATTTCAGATTTCTCAGCCAGGGCCCAAGCTCTCTAGCCAGCACCTTTGTGCTCAGGGGGTTGCTGTTCTCCCGGTTTCACTCCAGATTTTCCTTCATACAGTGGTCTACTCACCAGCTAGAGCGCAGTGTAGAGGCTTCCTCTGAGATAGCTTCCCTGACCAAGCCAAGATCATGCCGATCATGCTCTATTTCATCACCCCACTTCATTACTTCTTTTTGCAACACTTAGGATAATCTTAAAGACTCTCAAGCATGTATTGATTTGTTTTTCATCTACGCCCTTCTCATTGAAATAAAAGCTTCTGTGTCTTGTTCACTGGGGTGTCCCCGGAGTCCACACAGTGCTAGCATACGGTAGGCACTCGACAGATCCTTACCAAGTTAATGAATGACTCTCAACTTGGTCTGAGAATCTGACTTGTGTATGGAGATATTTAAAAATACTAACTCCTCGGCATGAAACAGATATTTCAAGGCAGTGGGACACCACAATTTTTATACTAATATAAGATGCTTAGGGGATTCAGTAAGTATACAGAGAAAAGGATCAATGAACTCAAATATTGCTGAGGAACACAATTCCCCTCCACGTAAACCCACAGCCCCAAGCACAGACCTTCCATGTATATCTTCTATGCCACCTTTTTTACATATTAAATAAATGTGCCACATATATTAATACTCTATACACTGCTCATTATATCATTGTATACATAATTAGCAATTACTAAAACAAAACTGTCACCTCCTGAGTGCTTTCTTTGTGTTAGGTAGTAGAACTGGCATATAGACTTGGTGCCTTGCTCTAATAAAGCTCATAGCTTATTCGCTACTATACACTGTATGTTCATGTTCTTCCGAATTTATAGGTTTAAATCTCAACCATCAATTTGATGTTCTTAAGGGATAGGATACTTGTGTAATTAATCAAGTCATGAGGTTGGAACCCTAATATATATGATTGGTGACCTTATAAGAAGGCCTGACAGTCCTCCCTACAACATGAAAACACAGTGATAAAATGACCATTACCAAAACCAGGAAGTGGTCCCTTACTACGAGGCAGGTCTTCTGACATCTAAGATATTGTTTAAACATCCTACATATGCTAATTCACTGTAGATGCCCAAACTGTCTAAGACAGTCACCAAACCATATCATTGTAGTTCAAGATACTAACCATGATAAGAGAGCAATGTAGAGAGCATAGAGATGGGAAGGCAGGAAGCTGCCAGATTCCATATTGACTGGGCATATTTAAACTGAAACAGGGAACATGTGATTTGTGTCCCAAAGGTCAGGAGTTATTTACATTGGAAGAGGAGAATGAAAAAAAAAAAGAGGGTGAGGTACTTGATGCGAAGGGAACAGAATTTTCAGAAATAGGACCACTAGAATCTTTGTATAGGTATCTATAAATTATTTGGTTTATTTGTTCATTCAGCAGAGTGTGGCTGCTTATCATGTCTCATGTCAGTACCTGTGCTAAATGTAGTCAAGAATATGATCATCGATTTGTGACACTGGAATCTCCAACTGAAGGCTGAAAGAAATGTATTGCTACAAAATGGCCTATGAGATCATGACGCAAAGCCAGGGACAAAGAATATTAGTGGAGAAAATGCCAGTTTGCAGAAAAGGGATTGAAAGACTATAGACTATGTTGGCCATCTTCTGACATGACAAAGTGCTTTAGACAAGCCTGAGGGTTCCCAAGGCAACTGTGAATTCATCCCTGTCCTCTGATGGCAGCCTCTAAGACTCCTGGAACCTCCATCATCATATCACCATCTTAGACTTCTGTGTTCCACTTGGGTCATGGACCACAGGATCTCGGGCTTATGCAAATTTGTGCAAGCTACTTTCTGGAGAGGCAAAGCCTAAGAGCAGAGAACCTTCTACACAGGATCCTGACAATCTTAAGGCAGCAGCTTCAGACGATGTGTGCAGCATTGACAGGGTCCTGGAAAGCATGAAGCTGCTCTGGCCTTTCATTCCCCAGGACTGTACTCTAGAAATCTGGATCGGAGCAAGCCGATTCCCCTGCCTCTGTCATTTCAACTTGTGCAAAGCCAGCCCAGGAATAAAGGGCTCACTGCTCTGTCCTCTTCATTTGAGGGACAATTTTGCCTGAGGCACCAGCAAAGCTCCAAATTGATTTAATTTGAAATTTCAAACTGCCGGATCCAGCTGGGTTCGACCACCATCTGCTTTTCCAGTGTGCAATGACACTGAGCCCGTTTTTATTGTGTTTGCTCAACCAAGTCCACCAGTGAAATATAACTGATTTCCCCAGAGCCTGGGTGGCTTGTGAGCTTGGGGTGATATCTGAACCCTCACCAAGCTCATCAAAATTATGAGCAAAATAATTTTTCTCTTAAGCGGTAGGGGAGGAGGGATCTGGATTCATCACAGGGGCGTATCACCAAGTGACACTTTCAGCTTTCTCTGCACAGAAAAGTAAACAAGTAAATTGCTTCTGGCCCCAACATCCATACACTTTCTCTGTAGATAAAGCTTCCCAGCCAAGCAAGGAAATAAGTAATCTGCGAAGACAGAAATGGGTGCCATCCCCAGTGTCTCTCTGGCTCCCTCCACATGTGTGATTTGATGTTACCTGTTGACTAGACTCTTCTTTATTCCCACGCTGACTCCACCCTCTGCATTCCTATGACCACTACAACAGTCCAGACCCTGCCTGGTAATCTAGATTGCCACCATCTGCTGTCTCATGCAAAACTCTTCTGAAATAACTTTGTCGTTCCCCTCTTAGTCACCAGAGATGGCGTTTGCAACTCTCAATATAATTTTAGCAGTCACTTGCTTCAAACCCTCTCCTGCTGCTCTGTAGCTAAGGGGCCACACTGTTTAGTATGGGTAACCAGCCCCATACTAGTATCCTAGTTCCCGCCCAACCATCACTGCCCTGGGGCAACTAGCATACCTTTACCTGCTGGTACCCTGCACAGGAAAGAATATTTATAAAGCATTCCATACAACACCTGGTCATCTTCAGAGTCCCAGAAAAGTAGCTTCTTCTGTCATTGCTGCTAGGTTCATTTAAAAAAAAATAATGCTCAGATTACCTTGGTTGATCATGGTCCTCATCAAAGATGTTCATGTCCTTTTTAAAGAAAAGAGGACACTGACTTCATCCCTTCCTCCACTTTGGGGCCAAGGCAAGCATGGACCACAGCATCCGTGTCATAGATAAGGGGCCACTTAGCGAAGTGGTTGACAGTCTGGAGCTAGGACAGCCTACAGTGAAATGCTGGCTCTGCAAATTACATGCTGTGTGTGTTGTTGTCTGCTGGCTCACATACAGTGAAGAAAATAACAGTACCTAATAAAAGCTGTAGGCAAGACTGAAAGATTCAGCACTCATGGAGTACTAAGAATAGAGTTTGGCACATAGTAAGCAATCAATTATCAACAGAGAAATTAAATATATATATGTATATATACATTGCTTATAGACATATCCATATATAGATGTAGATATATATGAATGCACACACATACGTATGTGTATATATCAGGTCTGTGCATTCTTAAAAGTATTACAAAAATCTCACCACACTGCTTGGCTCAGACCATTGCCTTCCTATAATTGCCTTCATGTGTAATTGTGTACCTGGAGAAAGCTGGCATCCTTCTTTGAGACTCATTTAAAAGGTCTCGTTCCAGCATGACTTTCTGGATACCAGAGTGGAGTCGGTCTTGGGGCCTTGGCATACTTGGCTTCAAATTGTTGCATGATTTTCTATGCGGTATTGACTATGTTTATTAACCCAATTGCATCTTACTTGGCTCATGCATGTGTAAAATGGGATAAAATTGTCCTTGCAGAGTTTCTATGCTACTCTTGATATATTTTATTTCTCTTTATTTTATTTATCTCTTTGACCTTGAATGCAGGTAGAAACCACTTAATTCCTCTTGTTGGTTTGTGTTCTCCTTCTTATGAACTTGAATTAGAACTTGAATTTAGAGCTTGTTCTTGTCTTGGTCAAATCACATACACAAGTAAAACATACATAAAGATGTATGGGGCACAACAAGATAATGTTGACTGTGATGACTAGTCCTCTATCCCCTGTAAGAGCTAGCTCAAATGTACACATCATATGGAGCACCTTTCCTCAGAGCATGAGTGGAAGCAGCAGCTGATGAAATCCCTTCATCTATAGATCAAGTTCAAACTTCTTAGAATGACAGTTTTGCTTCCTAAAGTCATGTCTAACCTTACCACACTAGCCTTAAGTCAGGTGATGACCACCTGAAGATCCTATCAGCCTTCACTAGTCCCACTGTACATGGAAGAAGCCATGACTCTAATCTTTATCTCAAGAATCTTTCTAATGGAATTCTCTCACTAGACTCCCATGCTAACTAAGGTCATGCATTCATAGAGAGAGAGAGAGAGAGAGAGAGTCTCTCTCTCTCCCCAACTTGATTCCCACACTTCAAATAAACGCATTTGGAGGCTGATGTCCCTGAATTAACAGTCAGTAAATGGTAGAGAAGTGTCTCAAATTGCATCTTCTGAATCCCCTTTCCCTTTCTTTCACTCCTGCCAAAGCTACTCCTACACCATCATAACTAAGAGCTTCAAAATTCTCAGGACCTGTTTCTTCCCTGGTTTTTCTTCTGGCCAATGAATAATACAGGAAACACTTTCAAACACCCCAGGCAGAAACAAGTGTGTGTGTGTGGGGGGGCTTTTAGAAAGCAAGTTAGCAGTTATAGCTGATTCTGTAAAATGGTCAGACTTTTTGTTTAGACATCCTTTTCCATAAGTGTGTTTTAGAGATGACTGCAGAAAACTGTATGTACATCCATAAATATTTGTATTTATGTACAACATATAAATAGAGTTACATATACATGCATGATCTGACAGTCTCTATGGCTAAGAAGAAGGAAATGGGAGAAATAAAAAACCTTCAGCTCCAAAGACAGAAACAAAAAACACTACTTTCTACACTGAGATAATAAAACTTCCTTAAAGGGTTACCATGTGGATTAGATGAAATTTTACAGGAAAATAATTTAACTTGACGTTGACACATTAGTAAGCTCTTACTAAATGGAAGCCATATAACGAGATGTGGGCAAAGGAAGAGGAGAGGGGAAGAGGAAGAGGAAGAGGAGCTTGTTCTTACTTTACCCTGTTAGCAGCTGACAGAGCGGAATGGAACTTGGTGGACTGTCAAGGAAGATGAGGAGGGAGGAGGAGTCAGGGCTCCGGAGAGGCAGGGGAGGAAAATAAGGGGGAGGAAAGAAAGGGAGGAGGAGCAAGAGAGAATGATTAGAAGAGACAGCCACTGGCTAGAACATTATACAGCTATTAAATATTATCTTTTAAAAGTCTAAATTAATAACGTGGAAAATGAATTAATGATCAGCAACATAGCAGGATTTAAAACTTGTGTACACAGTGATAATACAATGGGATAGAAAACAAAAACATGTCAGAATTAGATGCAGCAATAGTCAGACCTCTGTGACTAGACTACACACGTATTGAGGGGACTTTAGCCCTTCAATATGTATATATCCCCTTCTTGCTGGAATGTGTTTATCCCTACTTCAGCAGTATTGCTTACATCTTCAGAACATAGCAAAATCATGAAAATTTCAAATTTTTTCTTCAGGCCTCTTTTCCCCTAATATGAGATCTGCACTGAACAAGAAGCCTTACTGGTTAAACAGGCCGCCTCATTTCTGCTTGTAAATGGAGACAATGAACGTCATGGGTTTTAGTTAATGGAAATAGAAGCTACATTACCAAAGATGACTGAGGTGGTACCTAGAATAAAATACTACCCCCCAAAATTTTCCTTTCTCTTACTTGAATTTTTAAATGCCCAAACCATTTGACAAGAAAATGATACTGAACCAAAGAGTCAATAGCTTTTTTTAAACAAAGAATTATGATCAACTTTATATCATCGACCACAGATTGGTTTGCTCTCCGTACAAAGGCAAGTCCGGTTTCTACCGCTAGCTCTTGACAGTTCTTCTTTATACCTCTGAGGGGACTATGTTTTCTATTCAAGTAAAAACTCAGTTTTAACACTAACTGTAGTCTACAGAACAGTCTCTCCTTCTGTGACAGGAAGTCAACCTTCACTTCTTGCCCCTGAGCTGTGGACAATGGTGATTATTTTGTTCTTCCTACCAGGGAGAAATGTCAAGTTCTAAGGAAGAACACATAGTTGGTTCTATCCATGAATGAGATATGTTTTTATGCAGGCAGCCTATTTGTGTTAAATTTAACTTTTTCTGCTTAATTATCTATTACCAATAAGAAGACAGCTACCATGTCCTAAACTTGTGATATTCAAGAAGAAATTGCCATTTCTATTAGAATCCACTTTAGATAGAGTAAGGCAAAGCAGTCAGTTGTGTGGGTGACTTCAATGGCTGTGTTGCTTGTCTGGTATGTACATGGTAGAGGCAGAGCAGGTGGCTTTAGAATCAAACAACCCAAACCCATCTCTATTCCTTCTTAGTTATTCAGCTTCCAAGTGTAGCATCAAGCTAGCATCAGGGTTCAAGCTGGTTTATGCATATCACCTCCAACTCCGATGGCTACGTAATCTCTAGTGTCAGTACATCCCTTTGGCTCAGTGTCTCTCAGAACTCCCCTTCAAACAAAAGAGTGGTGTAGGCCGCTTCTTCCCACACTGTCTTCAAATGAGCAAAACTCTCTATCACAATGAAGAGAGATGGCATCTCATATTCTCTTCATTTCCACGGCCTTCAGCTACTAGTTATTGATTGGAGTTTTTCCTAACTTCAACTCTGGTACGTCACCCCCTCAAAGAAGATGGGGGGCTAGGATGGAGTGCAACTCTTCTGATTTCCTGTTCATTGCACATTCTCTCATTGAGTCTTCAGAACCTAGCCATGAAGTATTATGATTCTACTTTTCCAGAGGAAATAAGATCCTCAGAGTAGGGAGAGCAGCCTGAGGTCACAGAATTGTGAGGTTGTAGAGCTGGTTTATAGCCAGATATGTTTGAATCTAAATCCTCTTACACCCTGGAGCCATTTGGTCTTTCCTGTTATCTAATTAGGTCATTGGTCTTTCTTCCTTAGGAAGGTGAAATAGAGTGGGTAGGGGAAAGATAAGCCTTCAAAATGCTCACCTCTGCCTCTTGATTATTTAGTCTTTGGAACTCCTTTGTGATCCAAGACAAGGTCATAAAAATTTGGAACTCAAAAGTACCTTGGCCTTTAACATGTTAAGTAAAACAGACATCCAACATTTATCAACCTGTTTTGCCCCCACAGAGAGCCTGTAGTGGAGTAAGAGCCAGAAAGACTCTCTAGGTTGGGGTGGAATCTAGTCGGAGGTTGCTGGGCATTGAGTGATGGGAATCCCAGGAAACTAGGGATGCCAATGAGCTCAGTGGACAGAGCAGGGAGGACCAAAGCCTGGTCACTGAACTGCATATCAAAGGATATCCTTTGGTAAACAACTCTCCCACATCCAAGGAAGTCAGAGCACACTGAGGTTCCTAGCCAGGAGGTTATAGCTGATTTTTGTCATATCAAAATAAGAGTTACTGACTGAGTAATATCCCCATGCTCTCTTGTGCACCCACTATTCTTCTGGAGGTGTCTGCCAGTGCCCCATGTCAGCAACTGACAATTGGCCAGGGAGCCACTTGACTACAAGTCTCCTATACAGTGGTGCCATTAGTTCTCCTTACAGAAATATCTTCAATGTAAGAAGCCTCAAAGCAATCCTCAGTCAAATTCAAAGTAGTGAGTCTGTCTACAGAAGCCGTCTAAACGAATGTCCCCGAACCTTCTGTGAGACCCCCCCCCAAAAAAATGTTATTTGTATAAGATTGCTTCATTCTGGGTGTAAGACACACATACACCCACACACACACGCGCGTACGCACACATTTACTAGGACAAATGGATGCACCATCTCATGAGTGAAGTACTGTGCCTGGGTTACAAGGCGAAGCAAAGCAGCTCTGCTCCAGTAAGCACTTATAAATTGTTGCAAACGATATCAAGAACTGGGAGCATACCCTGGTAGCATAACAGCTGCAAGCTTGGAAGGCCCCACCAGACTACTTTTAAAAATGAAAGAAATGCAAAGGATCAAATCCAGGGTTTCAAACCTTCTACTGAATCTCCAGGACGGCCTCAGAGTTCCAATAAATATGTCTTCCTAATTGCTGTCGTGATGCTAAGTATGCTCAATGCAAAACTCACTGCTCACCATGCTGCTCTGATGGGAGAAGAGGAAGACTCTCTCGGAGGAAGGGTGACCAGCTTCATTGTGATGCAGAGAAATGCCACAATTAAGAATATACTTTTTGGAAGATGTTGGTATCCTAATTACTCATAGGGCTTCCAACGAATTAAGCAGTAGGTGAATTAGCTCATTTAATGAGATCTAGAGTTGGAGGCAAGGTACTTTTACCTTGAGAAGCACATTTTTGCATTTGAGAAACACATTTCCCCATTTCATGTTAATGACTGCGGCACCTTAACATGCTGTTAGCTCAACAGGTTCTGGGGGGAGCATGAAGGTCAGTTGCTTAAAAGGCTCTGCAAGTCAGTTAAATCACATTTCTCTGCTTCTCCATCCCCCTGATTTTCTCCCCTCCTCCCCAAATTCAATTGTCCAACATGGAAAGCCCATAATTCAATCAAGGGGCTTGGGAAACCATATCTTTCAGGGCAGGGTTAGAGGAGAAACAGTGGAAATTGGAACGAAAACCTGCTTTAGGATCATAGTAATGCCTTTCTAATTCTTTGTTTCTGCACATATAACATGGAAATAACGACACTCCTATTATGAATGGGCTTACTTTGCAATATACTATTTCTTGAGGATGAGAAATACATGGCATAGTCTCTGTATCCTGGAACCCACTACGCTGCCTAGGATTTTAATGTATTAAATAGGACTTAATAATTTCAAAGGCATAGGTGAATGGATTGACAATAAGCAGACTCAATGAGAAACAAATATAGCCTCCAGGGTGCTTCCTATCACACTGTAGATTCTCAGGAAAGAAAATCGATGGCTGTATTAGTTAGTCATTGTAGGGTCTGAGTTTGACGTTAGAAGCACAAAAAGGACTGTCCACTGACCAAATGCGGAGAGGGTAAGAAGACCCGCAGTTAGTATTCTTTGTGTACTGCACTAATGTGAGGTTCCTACCATGCCTAGAACCTAGGGACTCGGTGTGCTGAGAAAAGATAACAATGCAAATGATGAAATCATGCACCAGGAGGTCTACTGGTTTTTCTCATTTCTCACATATTCATCCTAACATGTGAGGGTGGGTAAGTCCTGCTATCTTTTCTTTTCCTAGTTGGAGAAACTGAAGCTTGAAAAAATTCAGCTGGATTGTTCAAATCAGCACACCACTGATTCTATCTATCCCCAGCCATTCAGGGTTCTCCCGTCTTCCCCCCCATCCATCTGTCAAAGGACCATGTGTCCTCAGCTATTTAAGCATCTCATAGTAGTGAGACCCCGTGTTGTACAAGACTACTGATACCATCCTCTGAGTCAAACAGCAGCCATATTGGTCCCTTCAGCTGGACCCTGCTTACAAAACATCGTTTTGAGTAAGCTTGTTGACTGTTTACAGCTCCTCGTGGAAGGAGGGAGAGCATCCAGCCATTTAATCCTACCTGATATATGCATCTCTGCCCTAATTTTATTAGTTCTCTAGGAGGGATTGGAGGATATAGGTCAAGGAAGGCTAGGGAATGTGGATTCTATCTGTGTAGCTATAGGAAAGTTATTATCTCCAGTAGATAAAGACTTCCCAGTGTAGCTTTTGGTGGGACGGAATACCCACACTCTGATAAGTAACTGCTCACCTATTCTCCATAAAGAAATCCAATAAGCTCGTTTCATCCCAGATTGAACTGTGGGGTAATTATTTCTTGGTTTGTTCTTGGAATTCTAGGAAAAAAGGGGTAGATGTTGATTCTGTCTCCCGGGAAGGGATTTTAGCAATATACCACCATGATGGAGGTCCCCAGTTTACAACAAAATAGGAGCTTCCTCTTCCTGAACCTGTTACAGTGATGTCCTCCAAGGTCATTATGGTGGTTTGAATAAGAATGGCCTCCACAGGCTCATAAATTTGAATAGGTGGTCCCTGTTCAGGACTGTTCAGGAAGAATTAGGGGGTGTGGCCTTCTATAGGAAGTATGACCTTATTGGAGGAGGTACATCATTGGGAGTATGCTTTGAGGTTCTAAAAGGTCACATTATTCCCAATTCTCTCTCTCTCTCTCTCTCTCTCTCCCTTGTGAATGAGATGTAAGCTCTCAGTTACTCCTCCAGCACCATGCCTCCTGCTGCCATATTCCCCACCATGATGATCAAGGGCCCTAACCCTTTGAAACAATGACTCCCCAAATTAAATGTTTTCTTTTGTAAGTTGCCTTGGTCATAGAGCTGTGTCATAGCAATTGAAAAGCAATGAAGATGTCCTTGTTTTGAGGTGGACCCCAAAGCCATCTCCCTTCTGTGGCTCCCCACAAGAAAACCTTTAACTTCTTAGTGTCTCACAACTATAATTACCCCTTGGGTTTTAATAAATTACCCTTGGTTGAGTATATAGTACATGTTGTAGTGTATTTGAGGTCAAAGGTCAAAGGTTTAAAGGGTTATTCAGGCTGTTTAGCCCATAAATCATAGAGCTAAGATTCTACAACAGGTTTTCTGACCATAGCTTACCATTCAAGGTCATTCTGGGTAGCTCTAATTGTTTGAAATTTATTTTTTAAAATATAACTAAGGACTGTCTTTCTAGATCATTAATATCTTGATGATGATTCATTCTCCAAAAGCATGCAGATTCATTCAATCCTATAGGGGTTACTTTCACATAAAGGGATCTGCACGTCCCTGCAGACAGCTTTTGCAGCAAACATTGCCCAGTCGCAAAGATAGATGGGGGTTTTGTTTTTGCAGAATGCAAACTCATAATGATGCATACTGTTCTTTTCTCTTTTCTCATTTCCCTAGCATGATCTTAACCAGCTCCCCACAATGTTTTGTAGGTGGTGTTGGCTTCTGTATCATAGAGATGAAGAAACTAAAGTTCAAAGGGGTCAAGTCTATTATTCAAGGGCTGAAGAAATAGAAAAAGCAAAGGACCTAGGCATCAAGCTGGAGTTCGCCTAAAGTAAGACACGGGCTCTTTCTACTGTGATATGAAACCTCTCTGTCCATGGATCATACCCAGTAATATGTGGTTAGCATCGTAAGCGAGGCTTAAACCAAGCCAAAGGTGCGCAGCTCAAAAAAAGCAATGCTTTTCCCCACCCAGTCTTAGAAGGCTGCACTAATTACCATTTATATAAGATGCCTGCCTGCCTGCCTCAGCTGGTGCTCAGAGAGAACTTTTAATTTGCTGGTGGAGGAGTTGGGGGAAGGAATGGAGAGTGCTGTGAAGTGTCCCCTCCAAAGCAGAAGCAGTTTCTGTTCAGAACACACACACACACACACACACACACACACACACATTACTAATGGGGAGGAAAACATTACAGCAAAGATGAGCATACTTGGGATGTGATCCCACGCACCTACAGTAGCCAGTGGGGAGGATTCACTGTCCTGTCCCTAGTGAACACCTGCCTGCAATGAAGGAGCTCAAGGGTGAGAGAACCAACAATCCAATTGTCATGCTGAGTGGGGGCCAGGTGAGTGCTTCCAAACTCAGGTTGACCAAGAAAGCCTCACATGCAGAAGAACTGGACCCATTGGAAAGCGGCCATGACAAGTTACCAGGCATCCACTGCAAGCATTCCAGTAAGAAAAAAAGCAAAGCTGACTCCATCCAGCTAAGGCTGGCAGAGGAGATCTTTGAGGTTACAGAACAGGAGACACAATGCCCTAACAGAAAGGCAGGCTATTTGTAAGCACAGATCTTCCTCTGCAGCTGTGTTCCTTAGAGAAAATCTCTCACCTCCTTAGGCTACATTTCCTCCTGTATAAAACTGGAAATGAAAACCATCTGAAGTTCATTTTTATTTGTTTGCTTCTTTGTTTTGGTCATGATGACAAAGTGAGAAAAACCACTTAAAAGAATCAGGGTTCGTTTTTGCTCATGGTTTCAGAGGTTTTAGTCAATGTCGTTTGTCTCCATTGTTTCTAGACTGTGATGAGGCAAATGCCCTGGAAGAATAGCATGGTGGGAAGAAGGCAGTCCTTGTCACAGTGGTCAGGAAGTAGCCGAAAGGAAGAATCTGAGGAGAAGACACATCTCTCAACCTACTTTCTCTAACCAGGCGCCACTTCCCAATTGTCCCCTCTGCTAAGAGTGAATTAATGCCTTGGTATAAGTGTTCTCCTGACCCAGTCCCCAAATAATAGCACCACTAGCTAGGGACCAGTCATTCAAGGCATGAGCCATGCCCTAACAGCATCTCAGATTGGGAACCTGAAGATTACAAAGTAAGCGTATAAGAAACCTGAGTCCCTGCATCCTCAGAAGCACACCCCTCATATTCACCTGGGAGACAAGCCCTGGTCCATAGACTCCTCCTCACAAGGTCTTCCCTGGCCTGCAGTGATGTGGGACCTCCTGGTGTCTCACCTCCTGGGATGGTCACCGAAGCAACGAGCACTGTTGGAGTCCACAAATCCACTGGGTAGAAATTTGTAGTAGAGTTGCCAGCGGTGGAGAGAGCTGGAGATATTGAGATGGGGACTTGACACACATAGTGTTTCATACATTTCCATGAGCTTAAATGTCTAAGTATCCACAGTTTCCTCACACAGTTAAAGAAACATCAGAGCCAGGCATTCAGATTAACCATGATATTGGCTTCTGCTCAGAGTCTTGGAGGAACATGCCTGGAACCTAAGCCAGACCGTGGTATCTTTAACCTTTCTGTCTCCACACTTCTAATACAAGCACAGTTTCTTGAGCTGGAGAATATATTCTCAGAGTTCTTCTGAAGACCCCAAGCCTTGCCTGACTTTGGAGATGGGCATACAAGGTCCTCAGATATTACTTAAGTCAATTGCCACCTCAGTTCCCATTTCTCCAGGCATGAGTGCTGATACATCCTAGAGCAGATATCAGGAATGTGGGGGCAGGTAGTTCAGTGAATAGAATTGAGACAGTCAGGTGGTGTTTATATACCCCTTCCTTCTCCTATACTTCCCTACCTTGAGAATGTTCTGGAAGAGGCAAAGATGTGGTAGTAATACCCAATCATGATGTATTCTTACAACCAATAGGAAATTCATCCCAACTAGCAACAAAACACAAGTAGCATAGAGACCAAATGAATGGAAATTGTTGAACTGGATTTTCTTTTGACTAGAACAACTGCAGAGCCACTGCCTTGGTCTCGTAAGTGGAACGGAATGAGGCTTTGCCTTCTAGCCAGCTGCCATGAATCACAGGATGCTGTCCTCTGGCACCTCAAGGATGCGCTCATCTCTGAAATTCTCTTTATTTCTTGGAACAAAAAGGTTTTGTGGAAAACACTAATGACAAGTATGCGTTTTGAAACAGATACTCATTTTATTGTGGGAAGGAAAACATTAAGATGTCAAACTTGGAGCTGTTAAATGAGCATCCGTAGCCCAATTGTGGGACGCTGGGGATTGGAGGCTTAGAGAGGTAATTGCCACAAATAGGACAAAACTGGACATTGATTTATTCAGCCGGTTGGCTTGGTTTCCACTTTGAGCTTCTTCAATTGGCTATTCCTCTTTGCTGTTCCTTCCTGGGAACATGACCCCAGCTCATTTAGATGGAAATATGTTCACCCATTACCTCATTAATTTTGGAGACTGCACTATCCTTTATCCCTCCTCCCCAGCCTCCTTCCCCCTCAAAATCCAAAGTATTGGTGGGGCTGAGACAAATGATGTCCCATTTCTCCATAATGTGGCAGGACCTACATGTGTCACTTGGCAACCATGACAATCATAATTCATCCAAGATCGGCTGAAAGGCACTCTGGGAAGCCATCAGGAAGAGACTCAGAAGGCAGGAAATCAAGACCAGGGCTAGGTATAGTGAAATGTTCAGGTGGAGGAAGCATCTCACCTACCGCCCGGGGCTGATGGCTAAGAATCATAGTAAAATGGGATTCAACTTGCTCAAAATAATAGTGATGATAAAATAACTGCACTTATCAAGCTCTTTCTAGACACACATGTCATTTCATTTATCTTTACAACAGACCAGCACAGTAGACTTGGAGAAGATCAGTTACTTGATAAAGATTACGCAGCTGGTAAATGACAGAAATGGAATTTCTAACTCACAGGTCACAGTTCAAATCCATGTTCCTCACCAGCAAAATGTAACTTTATTTAACTTTGGCCCAAACAGCACCCTTAATCTCTTAGGTCCATTCCCAATTCAACTCTGAAACTATTAACATACATGCATCGTATTCATCCTTAGAAGAGGCCTGTGAAGAAGGTACCATGACAGTCCTTAATACACAAGAATTGAGTTCCAAGTGTTTAATCAACACACCGAATGGCACCCAGCTTTGAAGAGTGAGAAAGGACCAGATAGAGGTCTTTCTGAGTACAATATGCATGTTCTGCCCACAAGACCCATTGCCTTTCAGCAGAGGTCCAGACTAGTGATGTTGGCACAGCAGCAGAGAAAATAGCAGATGACGTGAAAACCAAGGGGGATGACTGTAGTCTTGGAGTCCTGTATCATCGGACCCAGGGGAGAACCCAGACAGTCCCAGAGCATCTAGGCTCCAGCAATAAAATCTACAAGGACTGCCAAAGATGTCAGTACAAAGACCTGTTCTTTACACTGGGCACACATAGGGTATAAAGCATACAGGCAGATACCTAGGGCATATTCATGTTTTGTGGGCACCAGTTGTCAGGACACTCTTGTGCCTTGTTGTAGTAGAGCCAGGGGAGGTCAAGGTGGAAGGAATGAATGTGGAAGCAAAGGGGATGGAAAGAATAACCAGCTCCAGCCAGTGGTGCATTTTAGCTCAGGTGGAGTGGGCTGACAAAATGAGGGATATGGAAAGATCCATAAGTGCATTTTAGTGGAGCAATCCAGCTGACACACTCCTTGTGGATGGGAACTCTGAAATACACTTCAGCAAATTAACATAGGATTCCTGTGAGGCGGATGTATGCAAATGGGTAGGAAGTCCAAATCTGAAGAGCCAAGAGATGTTCAAGAATGGAGAGTTATATAAGTTTCCATGAATATAAAGCCCGCTCTCTGAGGCCACTTCACACATCTCTCACTACCTCTTAGGTGACAACTAGAAAGTCTCTTCCCATGAAGGAACTGATGGTTAAAATGGCTCCCCCATCTCCTACTAAACCAAATGAACAGTAAGGACTGATGCCGCAGCAGAGCCAAATCTACCAGGTTCACTGCCAAATGCTTTTAGAGCAACTTGAGCATCTTATACCCAATGGACTTTTCTAGGCTCTGAGAACTGAGTAGGTCATGCATGTGCATGAGCAGGATGGATGGGTACTGAGAGGTCCTGTCTGCTGTGTTCACAGGTCCTATTTCTGTCTAATGTTGTTTTTCTGCTTCTTCTACCACTGCCAGCTTCTCACCTGATAGACGCTACTTCCTACTGTTGGAATATACGCTTTCAGGCACTCTTCTACAGTGCTTTGTTTAGAATTTGACTTGTCACCACCTAGGTAACTTAAATATTTGTGTCTGTATGTGAGCCCTGCTTCCTCTTTTTTTATAGACAACTGGGGACTCCCACCGCAAAGTCCCATTTAATTCAGGACTACAAGAACTCACCAGGTCCCACCAGTGAGTCTTGTTCTAGATGGGAGGTGACTGATCCACATCAAGGTTCTGCACACGCTCTCCAGCAGGCTTTCCTTTCACTTTTTGGCCCTTACTGGGTTGTGTTGTCTTTTTCTTATCTATTGTGTTTGGCAGATCACTTCCACACCATTGCCTTTCTAGTAGCTGGAATTTTGCTTGGCACATGATTGTTTTTTCCATCATATGTTTCTAAGAGACTAGAAGGCAACTTAGAGCTAAGCAGGTGCTATAGGCCCCAAGTGAAAGTGCTCAGAGCAGGCCGTTCCTGAACATTCCAGCCTGCATGTCGCCCTTAAGAAACCCACTTGTGTCCTCGGTTTTGACATTCTGACTTGAATCAGATCAAAGGCAGGACCCACAATCTCATGACTACAGCTATGTCCTGGGATTTGTACCAGTTACAAATTCCTTTAAAGGGGCATCTTTGGAGGTGGTGTTCTGGAAGTGAAATCTAGATAGGATATGTGATTATGCTCAGTTCTTTCCTCTGGAGAACAAGGCCCGGGCATCATGTTAACTTTATAATAGTGCAACGCTGCAAGTCCCATGGAAGTTCCCAACTCTGCTGAAATCCTTGTAGACGTGTCTTGCCTTGTTTTCAGACTGGGCTTTCTCTGCTAGACTGGCTTGATTCTGACTACATCAAGCTAGCTCCCTGCCCATATGATGAGCTCGTCAGAGGTGAGAAAAATCAAGGTCCCCCTCCCTAACCCTAGCACCCTTAGTAAGGAGAAAAGAGTATCACCAGGTGCCACAGTGCAAGGGTTCACCAGGAGCTTTGTGTAGCCCCATCACCTTCATTAAACCACCACACCACTAGGAAAATCTCAGTACACTTGATAATGACAACAGAAAAGCTGTAGTTTCCAGGACGTAAAGGAAGTTATCCAAGGTCATAGAGGCAGCACTAGAAATTTAAAAGAAATTTAAAATTTATTTCTCCCATCTACCATTGATATGAATTCTGTGACACTGTAACACAGGCTCTAGTGCTTTATAGAAATCCCTCCAGTGGTTCCCAGTGTGTAGTTTGTGTATGTGTGTGTGTATACATATATACATATACACACATATACATATGCACACATATACATATATATGTATATATACATACACACACACATACAAACACATACCAGGGTCAAATTATTGTTGGGTATTATTTTGGAGTGAACTAGAAATCCCTGACCATTCTGACAGATAATGTAATTTATGATTTTATTTTTAAAAGGTTATAACAATAATACAACTCCTGGCCATGTCATGGAAGGGAGAGACCCACTATTGGGTCTTTCCAGTGAGCAGATAACATATTTAAATGCAGTCCATCAGTTGGTAATCTGCCGCCGCCCATCCTGGGAGAGCTGGTTTATTGAACACCGTAATTGCCTGGATGCTGTTATTCATTTCTGTAGCTATCGCTATTAATTAAATATTTTTGTCGAAAGTTCCCCGTGACATTTCTTGCTGCATCCCTGAATGTCTGATAAGATACCCAGTCAGTACACTGGTGCCCGCTGCCTTTGACTGATAGTCTTGTCCTAATTTCTAACCCTCAAAACGCTAAAGAATTGACACAGTTTCCGCAGAATGAGGACTTCTGTTGTTACAGGATGGCATAGGGGCAGAGGGGGTGCAAGAGTCTCAGCGAAATAGATGTAAATGTCATGTTCTAGAGCTCATTGCACTGTCTGAAACTGGAAATCGGACCAGACCATTATTCTCAGGCTTAGTCCATTCCATAGATCAAAGAAAGCCTGGTTACAATGGTTTTCAAAATTCCATTCCCGGTGAAAAGAAGCATAGACTTATTCTTCCAAGTGGATTTGTCAAGTGTCTCTTGGAAGGCCTACAAGGTGTCTATCAAAAGCTGGAGACACAGAAGTTAGGTAATAAAGGCAAGATAATAAAATAAGGTGGTCTGGAGAGATACCTCAGCAGCCGAGAGTGTTTTCTACTCTTGCAGAGGACTCGAGTTTGATTCCCAGTCCCCAGGTCCTGTCAGGAAGCTCACTGCCGGCTGTGAGTTCCAGTTCCAGGTCACCTGATGCCCCTTCCTGGCTTCTGCTGGCACCTGTTCTTAGGTATTTATACCCCCATACACATGCACATTAATAAAAATAACTCTGCAATAAAGAAGCATCTGGGAAACGGCCATGGTATGAAGAAGCACATGCAAGTTTAAAGAGTAGAAGGTATTCCAGGCTGAGCCCTACATCTGAGGAGGCGGGGCCTCTGCCTAGTGAGAGCGGGGGAGGCCCTTGTCAAGGGACTACAGTAGACACAGAGCAGAGTGTCCCCACAGAGGAAGAGGTGAGCTATAGGACTCTGTGTTACCAGAACCAATTGAGGAACACCCCGTGGAGGTCCTCGGTTAACCCACATGACACGCACAGGCACCTTTACTTGAATGAAGAAGGAATCTGAGATCAGAGACCTCGAGAGTACAGACCAAGGAAGAGGATGGCATTTGTCCCCATCCCCAGTGCTTTCCTTCTGATTATGGGTGGAGCCTGTCGAGGAAGAGAGGAGAGATCGAACTGAGGATGTTGGGCTGTGGGAGACAGGGAGACCTAGAAGACAGAGGAAGGTTCTATGGAGTCCAGACACATGGGAATCATCCGAAGGGTAGGGAACCAGGCTTCATTCCTTCCCAGCTCCCTGGCCTTCCCCAGAAGCTCCTGAACTGACAGCTTTGGGATAAGGCAAACAATCAAGTCTTCCCAGAATGGACATCATTTGACTGGCAGAAGAGTCTAAAGGGAGAGTATCAAACATCACCGGGGGCAAGGGCATAGAGGAAGGGGGCATAGGTAACATGATTATCAGACAGACCAGATTTATGAGAACAGGTAAACACACACCTGGAGAATCTCGGGTGTGGCAACAACTCTAAGAACGACGCAAAGCTTGTGGGGAGGAGCTGAGAGCTAGGAAACCTAAGGCTGTAACTTAAGGGATAAAGCTTTGTGATAGCTGCCCTCTTGGAAGGACAGATGGATAGGACCAGTGACACGGGCAAGAATGGGTGCCGTGCCACCGGGACGAAGTACTGATATTCACAGGTCAGCAGCCCCATCTTGCTTTTGCCTTATGGTGACCCCTTGTTGTGGGCTTCATTCCCTCACTGCAAATGGAAGGTAAGAGCAGTCTTGCCCTGCTCCCCTGCCTCCATGGTCTCAGATGAGCTACTTACATGGCACTCCTGTACCTAAAGGCAGCGACTCTCTGACATCAATGAGGACTACAGATTTAAATAAAACAGTGGGAGAGCAGAGCACCAAGTTAAGGTTCTCATAGCAACCAGAATCCACAGCTGTCACGCATTGTTGACGGGCCTTCTCCTGACAGGCTGATGAATACTCCCAAAGTCTCCCTATTGGACAGGAATTTAGGGGGAGATGGGGGTGGGACACCAAGATGAGACTAGCCAACCATTTTAATGAGATTTTTTTAATAAATGCAAAAAAATTGGCAATACTTTCAATGAAGGTGCCCAAATAAAAAATCCATTTAATATTTAATGAGACACTATTTATTATTTATGCAATAATAAATGCCAGTTGCTTATTAATAAAATATTACTCAGTCATTAATCCTCAATAAATACAGTTGGAGTAATTAGTAGTAAAGTGACAAATATTTCATAATGAGAAAGTAATTTTCTCAATGTTAATGGATTGTTCAAACAAACCTTATTTCTTGAAGGCATCAAGATGGAGACACTCTGAGACAGGCTGAGAAGTGATAACATCACCTTGAAAACTTTGAAAGTTTAAAAATTGGGAAAACAAGGCCAGCAGGGCCTCAAACTATAGTCAAGAACCTCAAGTTTCTCAATCTCTCTCTCTCTCTCTCTCTCTCTCTCTCTCTCTCTCTCTCTCTCAAAGGGACAGAAACTCCACAGACCAGTATAAATAAGCCTGCAGCCAGAACAGATCTTAGGATTCTACCCTGGCAGGGTCATGGGGTTTCTTTGCTTCCTAGTTCTCTCATTTGAAAAATGACAGTAATCACATCTCCCATCCACTGTTCTGGTAAGGATTAAATGGATTATATATTTTTCAAAGGCCTGGAGGATAGGGGATATTTGACAAATGACAAGTCATGCTCAAGTCCATTAAGAAGGTGTGTCCCTTAACTATTGCGAAGGGAATTGGCAACTTGTTTCACAAGATGCTTGGATGTGGGAAAATGAACCAGGCTTCTCATGATTGCATCTTTTGCTCTGAGTATCTGCATTGATCCTCCCTGCTTTGCCTAAGCTGTTTGCATAGATGTCAAGCTGCCTGTCAGCCCAGTGTGTCAGCGGTGACAGTGCTGACACCAAAGAGGGGAAAAGGTGTAAACGTGAGAACACCGGCTTCTGCTCCCAGCTCTGCAGACACCTCTGTGGCCCCCTTTCTTCCTGCTCCACCATCTTACCGTACACATCAGGACAAATAACTCCTGGAAGTCTCCCAGACTCGCCTGTATTTTATGACCCTTCCCTTTCCCTGCATGTTTTTTTCCTTCCTTAGAGCTTTGCTTCCCAGCAGATTTTTGGTTATGGAGAGCTGGGGGTGATTGGAATAATTATGAAGAGGACCAGCCAGTCACAGAGCAATGCAGCTCACCTTAGCAGCCACTGCCAAAGCTGCAGGGAGGAGGTGGGGAGAGCCAGCCTGGGGGCTGCGGTGAAGAGGTGAAGAAGGAGCTTTTTGCCTACAACTGCAAGCATCTGTCAGCGAAGCACTAACCAGCTCCAGATTTATAACCCTTCAGATACACCAGTGCTTCCAAGAGGTGTCAATCAAGGAAATGACTACAAGTGCATTTGGGTACCAGGTGCCAAGCTGCTGACTAGGGGGAATTTCCCCCAGAACCTGACAAAGAAACAATTCACTGTACTCAATGTGAGTTGCACCATAAGAGAAACAGAGCAATGCTGTGGGAAACCCCTGTCTCAGGCTAGAGATGGAGTTCGGCTGGTAGAGTACCTGCCTGGCTTACCCCAAGCTCTAGGTGTGATTGTCAGCAGCACATAAACTGGGTGTGGTATCCCGTGCCTGTCATCCCTTCATTCTGGGTGGGTAGAGGCAGGAGGATGAGAAATTCAGGATCATCCTCACCTACTTCGTGAGGTAAAGGTAGAGGCCAGAGGTAAAGAATGAAAGTCAGAGGAGACGGAAAAGCCTCCAGGAACCAATCAGTTCATGTGTGTTTTGAGATGTCTCTCTCCTGCACTTCTGAAAATGCAGATGCCGCCAGGGACAGTGACTCTAAGGGGAAGTCACATATGAGGATGTAACAGGTAACAGCTATGAGCATACGGAGGGTAAGACAACATAGGCCCTAGAGACGGGATAGGCTGGGCTCAACTGTGGCTGCTGACATCTCTCAGCCAATGCACAAAGTTCACGTTTACATCCAGAAGACCTCGAGAACCGCCTTCTCTGACTGGGTATGTAGGAATCTCAAAGGAGTTAATTCCTCCAATTCACATGCAGAAGTGCCTGTAATATCCTAAGTGACCAATAAGTAGCCAGAGATATCATTCCCAACACTCTGCCACTCGACCCAAACCTGTTCTGACTCTGCAAGGCGAGCACTGGATTGCATTCTTCACAGCAGAAGCCGAGGGCACCGTGAACATGAAACCACAGATCTCTCTCCATTGGAACTGTCCTCTACCACGGTTGGTGACGTGCCTGCCTCATCTGCCCTAACCGGAGTCCGGTCCTCGCATCCATTAATATAACCGAAAAGAAGGCTCAGCTGTCAATCAGTGCCCATCCAGGAAGGCTAAGACAGCTGTTGGTTCAGAGCTGAAGAGGGTTCAGCTGGGTTTTCTTTAGGGGTTTGTTTGAACTGAAAGATTTTTTTTTTATTTTAACTGTTCACCTGTTTATGGATTTCCAGGGAAAGAATTGAATGTTTAGAGCACTCCCGCCCTCTTCAACCAGACTCATTTACACTTGGCAGAACTCTGGCATTTCCAAATCTTTTCAGAAAAATTCAGTCTAAATTTTCCATGTTCCACAGGTATAAAGTGTGAAGGACATGTGTCAACGAGACTGGCTCTCTGGGTTCCCATAACAAAATATCAGAGACTGGGTGGTCGAAGTGACAGAAAGTGGTATTTGAGGACACAAGCCCCAGAGAGAGGTGCCAAAGAAATAGATCTGAGTTCTGAAGGAAGGGTCAGGGTTCAGCCCATGACTTCATTTAACCCCAGTCACCTCCTGAAGACACCACCTCTAAATATAGTCACACTGGTAGCAATGTTTGAACACACAAATCGGATATGGGGAATGGTCATAATAGTTTATAACTAGGAAGAAAACTGTCTTCTTCACCTGTTTTTACAGAATTATCTTGTGGAAGGGCTGGAGAGATGGCTCAGTGGTGAAGATCACTGCCTGCTCTTCCAAAGGTCCTGAGTTCAATTCCCAGAAACCACATGGTGACTCACAACCATCCGTAATGAGATCTGGTGCCCTCTTGAGGAAGAGACCTGGTCAGTCGTCCTCATCCACGTAGTCCATGAGACCCAATATGGACAAGTTTAACACAATTGCCGTATATAGGCTGCCCATGTATGCTTCAGCAAAAATAAAAAACTTAAACCAGAACCCAGAATTCTCAGCAGGCTATTGTGCAGCTCCTAGCTATTTCATGAACACTTCTTGAATGCCTGATAGAGAGAATCCTATATACATTGTTTTACCTTATATTAATTGGGTATAAATAATTTATCCTCTATTCACTATTTTTTAGCGAGTGTCGATCATATACAGGTCATTATGCCAGACTAAGTTTAGAGATTTCAAAGAGTCCCATTGCCCTAAAAAAGGAAACTAAAGTCCTAAGGAACATCAAATGGGCTCCTGGAGTCCTAGACAGCCAGATGTTCATCTGTATTGGAGCACTGGATCACAAATAACAAAGGTCCAGTCCCAGTACGTCCATGACCAACTAGATGTCACAGGGCAAGTTATTTAACCTCTCTCTGAGCTCCAATTTTTCAATCTGACAAATGAGAATAGGATTTTCTAGGGCACTTGATGGGGAAGTGGACAGGCATGAATTATCTAGCACCTTGCCTGGCTTCGAGCCAGCTGTGATGTGGGGAATGCTGATCCCTTTCAGCAGGGAGGGGCTGCAAGAAAGGATTGGGTAACAATACCCACGGATACTCTCTCTTCTTGGACCTGAGTAACGGACTTTGCACTTGGTCTTATTAACACATGTGTGTCTAGGTTATCAATTTTAGATTTCCAGACTCTCAGGTATGGTGCCACCTTCCGTCATTTATCTTCTGTTACTGCAGGGAACTGATCCCACTGAGAGAGATTTATTAGTAAGTACAGACACTTCCTTGCTAAAAAGCCAGTGAACCTCTTCTTTAAAAATGGGAGCATTTGTGTGCTGCTGTGAATATATCCAGAAGCATTTTTAATCCCCAAGGTGCTGTCACAGACCAGCCTCCCTTTAGGAGAACTTCTTTATGAGCTAGCATTTATGTATAACCTACCATGCATGGACCAGGGTCCCGTGCTACATTTCATAGGTACGTTATTTCTCCTAATTTGCAGGATAAGTGGGAGAGGGATGTCTCTAGAGCTATACATTTTGGTGAAGACACTGAAGACCAGACAATGAAATGGAGGATAGTGTTTCCGAAGCATAGCCTTGGCTGCTAGCTACTGCATGCCTGAAAACTTACAGGACAAGTATATTGTCAGACCATGCCAAGATCTACTGCCTCCAAAATTCCAGAGCGTGGTGTTTAAATTAGCTATGCAGGTAAATTCCCTATACATTTGAATATTTGTGGGATTTGTCTGTGATCACAGCTAAGAGAAGGTGGGAGGAACCCTAGCTAAGATCTAACTACAGGACAGCAAATTTCTTGACCAGCAATGACTCTACAGCTCCTCCACCCCTTTGCAGACATGTGGTGATGCCTGGAACACATGTTTGGTGATCAGCACAGGGAGGAGGAGGAATTACTTCCTGGATACAGCACCGCTAAAATTCTGTAAAGCTCATGGCAGACTCCACAATAAACAAATATAAGGTCCCAAGTCAGTATGCCAAGGTTTCTAGCTGTATGCTGCCCTACGAAAGACACTTAAGGTTGGAGGAGAGGAAGAGAAACAAACAAGCAACACAAAAAGAGGGAAGAAAAACTATTGAGAAAAGGAGGAGGGAAGGAAGGGAGGGAGGGANAAGGAAGGAAGGAAGGAAGGAAGGAAGGAGCCAACAGGAGGAAGAAACTCACTTAAATGAACAAAAGGGTGAAGAAATGGGAGGGAGGGAGGGAGGGAGGGAGATGAATGACTGGTCTGGACAGGATGAGCAGGAAGCCAGGAGGCTGATGATGGAAATGGCCATTTTAACATCCTTGTGCTGGAGCCCGGGAGCAACAAAGAACGGAAGCGCAAGCAATAAGTCTTCAGTATTTCACACTTAGTGGGACTTTTGGACGTGAAATGTACTTACAAAATAATGTGGCATTTCAAAAGCATGTTGTCCTCTGATAAGCCAGGGTCTGGAACCAGAAAAAAAAAAATGCGTGTATGGACAATTACCAGACTGCAAGAGCCGACGAATGCGATTTGTAAGTTGCAGCCACTGTATTTATTTCAGCATATTAACATATAGACATTTGTCACCTTACCAAAAGCCTGTGTGATTGCCTCCCCCAGCAGGGGCTCAAGCTGGCTGCCTTTCTCTCTCTTCTGCCTCATTCTTTCCTCTCCTCTCCTAGCCCCCGCCACCCTGCCTTGTTCTCTTCCTGTCTCTGTCTCCTGCCAATCATTCACTCCATCCTTTCTGTTCTCATTTTCCCTCCCCTTCCACGGTTCCTTTGCTCCCCTTTTCTACCCTTTCTCCAACTTGACATTTTTCTCTTATTCTTTTCTCTTTTTGCTAAAGCTTTCCTTTTTCTTTCTTTTGATACCCTCTTTCTGCCACCCACCCCTCTCTGCCACTCACCCCTCTCTGCCACCCGCCCCCTTCAGCCCCTTCCCTTCATTGTCATCTTTTCAGTCCTAACACTTGGTTCCCAGCCTTCACCTTATCCTTCCCTTGCTCTCCCAATGCCTCACCCCATCCTACCTCGACTCAGGAAGTCCATAGCAATATGTCTATATGACACCTGATATTAAATAAGCTATTTTTTGCTGGTCCATCCTTTCATGTTTGCTCAGCAGGGCTAAGGACAATGTTTTTAGAGAGGGAGCAGTGACACTTTCAGGGGTTGGATAATACTCAAATGGAAAGAGTTTAAAAAGCAAAGAGGGGATGCCTCTGCTACCTAAGAATACAGATCCTGGTCCCAGATCTAACAACCGGCAGAGTAAGAACCCTGTCTTGTCTCCAATATGTGGAACCTGTGAATGTTGCCTTAAGAGGAAGAGGGATCTTTGCAGACACAATCACCTTAAAGACTCTGAGAGGGAGAAATATATGAGCTTAGCCAGGTGTACCCTGAAAACAGTCAGGATGTCACTATAGAAGGGTTACAAATGTGTTCGACATAGACAGAGACAGTAGTAGAGATTAGGCTGATGTAACTAGAAGCCCAAGAATGCTGGCAGGTGGGAGTGGATGAGATTCTCTCCCACACTTGCAAGCAAGAGTATGACTCTGTCCAAAACTTGATTTCTGTCCAGCATCAGTCATTTTGTGTTGCTCTTCAGAACTATGCAGAAAACGACTTTTGTTGCCTCAAGCTACGTACGG
>LOEQ01000495.1:47435-81939 GCA_001685075.1 Bramus lutescens | reverse complement strand
TAGATAGATAGATAGATAGATAGATAGATAGATAGATAGATAGATAGATAGATAGATACATACATATACATACATACAAAAAAGAATCTGGGATGCTATATGCATGTCTGCTGTCCTAGAAGTAAAGCCTGAATCATTATACTGAGTGACTACTACAGTTAATCTCAGTCTTAAAGGCAGTGATTCTATCATTTTAAATCCAAGCTGATTTCAAATATTAATAACCACCCTCAAAAAGCTGTCAAATCTCACTGCTTTTTTTAAAGTGTTTTCCAGTTACTTTTCTTGTAAGAACAGTAAATACCTTCTCAAGTTCAGGAAAAGCCCTTCACAAGTCTTCAATGTCCCCTTGATGTCCCATGGGAGCCATAGACCTTAGTCTACCCAGGTGGTAGCTAGAAGCTGGTGGAATCTGATTCAACAGCACAGGATGCATCCACCCACAGCCCAGGCAGCCTAAACCTGAGCTACCCCACATAACAAAGAGCCTTGCCTTTTATCCTCTATCTTCAAGGAAGTGCTTAACTACCACTTCTATGGAAAGCCATGGCCATTAACACCTAAAATAACTTTCTTTTTTTTTTAACTGGCCATTAACTCTGGGGTTCCTGCAAGGAGCTTGAATACATTTTAGCTTCTTTACTAGACCATAAACTGAGAACAGAGATACCTCATGAGAATGCAGTGGCCGCCTTGGTGGCAGCGGCATTTAATCAAGACAAACTCAGCTATTTTCTCCAAGAAATGGACTTCAGCAGGAATCCCAACTTCAGTGAATGTTTCTTCCTCAGGAAAGCTTAAAGATGGTGCAGTTCACCAGCCTCCTTCTTCCTGGTAAGCTAGAGAGCCATAGGAAGAGTCTACAACTCTTCCTTTTTAAGTCGAGCATCTAATTCAGAGTCCTGGATGCCTTGAGGATCTGCCTGCCATTCATGTCTCCCGAAGCATCCTTCAAGGCTTCTCTTAGATATTAAGTGCCTAACAGCTGCATCAAGAAGAAATCTAAGCTTAGTGACCAATGAAAGGACCATTGATAGTTAAGAATCTCCTCCTTGGAATGCAGAATATAAATGAAAAGGCGATTTTTAAAATTAATTAATTTTTAAAACAATCTTTTCTCATTTTACATACCTATGCCAGTTCCCCCTCCCCCTCCTCCCATTACCCACACCTTCTCTCCACTCCATCCCCCATCCCTTCTCAGAGAGGGTAAGGCTCCCCATGGGGAGTCAACAAAGTCTGGTACATCACATCACTTTGAGGAAATACCAAGACCCCTATATCTAGGCTGAACAAGGTATCCCTCCAAAAACAATGGACTCCAAAAAGTCAGTTTCTTGAAAGTACTAGAAAGAAGTTAGGTTCAAGTTTTTCTGATGGGCCTGGTGGGATATAAAATGAACAACCCCACCAAGTGTTTAGAGGGTAGACCTGGATTTGAGTAGCAGACCTAGCTCCAGGGACTTTAGTCAATTCCTTCCCCACAGTGACTTTTAGCAGAGGACAAAGGGACTCAAGCCCCCTGCAGTTGCATATTACTGTTGATACAGTGTACTAAAAGGCACGACTTGTGATATATCTGAAATATACTTACTTCTTAGTTTTTGCCATCTCCTTAAAACAAGATAAATTATATTAAAAGGAAAATCCTTATTCTCTATATTATCACGGTATTTGTGCATATAGTAATAAGATGCCTGAGATTTACTTTAAAATAATTGAGTCCTGTCCTTATTCCCCAAAGAAGCAAGTTAGGTTAAAAATAAAACTGGTAAAATGTAGGTGTACATGAGTTTAACGGTTCTTTGTACTGTAGTATATGTTTTAAATTTCTCATACTAAAAGTTAAGAATCAATAATGGACCAGAAAACAAATATCTTCAGTGGAGTTAGTCTTTTCCTATCCTGAGATTCAAACTTCATGACATTCTTTCTCACTCTTAGATAAAAAGCAGCTGTCTACTTTTTTTTATTGATTTTTATTGTGCTCTACATTTTTCTCTGCTCTCCTCTCTACCTCTCCCCTCCTCTTCAACCCCCCCCCCAAGATCCCCATGCTCCCAATTTACTCAGGAGATCTCTTTTTCTACTTCCCATGTAGATTAGATCCATGTATGTCTCTCTTAGGNGTTCTTTGGGATTGTGATTTGTGGGCTGGTTTTCTTTGCTTTATGTTTAAAAACCACTTACGAGTGAGTACATGTGATATTTGTCTTTCTGTAACTGGGTTACCTCACTCAGAATGATGTTTTCTAGCTCCATCCATTTTCTTACAAAATTCAAGATGTTATTTTTTTCTGCTGTGTAGTGCTCCATTGTGTAAATGTTTTGCTTTTAAGTTACAAATTCAATTTCAACTCAGGAACAAAAAGGTCCAGGGCTAACAAAGCAAAGTCTAACCATGATTTAGGGTTGGTCTTCCATATATGAGTTCTGGCAAAAAGAAACAGGTAAGATTAACATAAATGATGTATTTTACTTGACCTAACTTGTCTGAGATGGCTAATCCTGATTATCAATTTGGTTGGGTTGAGATACACCTAAGAGACGACACCTCTGGGTGTATCTGGGGATGGATTCCAGACAAGACTAAACAAAGGGAATAGACCTGTCCTGAAGGCAGAAGAACTGAATTATTTACTAGGCTAGGGGTATAGATGGGAGAAATATGGAAAAAGGGAGAAGCCCAACCGTGTAGTATTTATGTCTCTTGGCTTCCTGGCTATGGTGATGACAGCCATGATAGACTGAGACTTCTGAGACCATGAACTGAAATAACCCTTCCTCTTTTGAGTTGTTTCTTCGGTTACTTTTCAAACCAATGAAAACATCAAACATGATATATAAAGCCCTATCATTGAATATATAACCACCGTAAGAATATCTACTGGATGCCTTCTTTTTATACTGTCTTTAACACTTCTAGCTAGACACCGATTTCAAGTACTCAGTAGTCACATGTAGCTGGTGGTTTACAAAAGGGCCCATGTCATTTTAGAGGCTCTTCTCCAAGGAGGCTTCTGGACTCCAGCTTCCTTGATCCCCTTGGGGTAGTGTGGCCAGACATCCTGTTTGTCCCAGAAAAGGTTAGCTTGGCATCATTGCCCCATCTTTGTTTCCAATTAAGACACTGAGTTACTAACAGTCCACTTCACAAGTGTTCCTGTTTGATACATTAATCATGTCACCCTGTCTATGGCTCCCTGTCCCAAGTGGGAACTTGTGACTTCCTCATCCTTAGAAATCCAGTCATGTTCTGTGATTGTTTTACTTCTGAGGTCCATCTGCCATTCTTGTCATAGAGAACACAAGGAAAGCTCCCAATTCTCCCATGTGGCCCTGCCCTAAAGCAGTTAATCTACTCTGGAGTATGGGCTGATTCCCAGAACAGACTCCCAACCTAAAAGGTCAGGCCATTTCTCCTCTAGACTGGGGACCAGTAAACTATAACCCATGATGTTAAGTGTGGCTTGTACATTTAAAACATTACTTTATTATATTTATTTATTGTGTGAGCATGTGTGGGCATGCATAGGGTGGGGGAAACCCGTGCCACATTGTGTCAGAATTCAAAGGACAGCTTGCAGGATTTCCCTCCTTCCAGAATATGGGTCTCAAAGATGGAACTCAGGATGTCAGGTTTGGCGGTAAGTACTGCTGCTGAGGAACCATCTCACCAGCCCAGCTTTCACATTTTAAAAGAATGAAAAACAGACAAACAAGAAGAATAAAGGACAGGGACCACATTGTTCTTAAAGTCTAGTTATCAAAATGTTGCTCACTCCTTCTCCCTACATCTCTAAGGGGAGAGATCACATCAGAGTTTTCTGCTTTTGCCCAACTGTAGGAAGCACAGACAAGGCCTTTTCCTCTAGGCTTGTGGGTAAGAGAAATCCTCAACCTATTTCTGGACCCCAGAGTACAAGGACCTAAGGTCCCTTCTCTCTTCCCTTGTTGTCAACAGGGAACTTTCAAGAATTCTCCAAGTAGAATTCTCATAGCTCATATCCTCCCTCCCAAATCTCCCAACTATAGGCCATTTTCTCTAAATATCTGCATGACACAACTTTGGAATTTTACTTCTGTCTTATCTTAGTAGCTTGTCAAAGTTTCAGTCATTATTTCCTTGACCACCATCATCATTGTCATTCATGATTTATTTCCCTGAATTGCCAATGAACTTGTTAGGAAAAAATTAACTATATTCACACACTCAGCACATCATTCTAACCAAACAACCCCACAATCTCTGAAGACACAGACCTTTTCCTCAAGCACTTCTGTGGTGTGTGTGTGTGTGTGTGTGTGTGTGTGTGTGTGTTTACCTGTACATTTCTTTTTCCTTCTCTGCTCAGCTGTCGCCCTTCAAAATAGAAACCAAGTAGCATAATGAAGCTTTATTCCAAACTTAAAATATAAACAACTTTACATGTCTATAATGGCTTCAAGTTTAACAGCTCCGACAATATAATAAGGCAAAATTATACCCACTCCATGGCTAGAAACACACATTCCCCATCCTGTCCTTAAAATCATGTACTGCATCGAGCTGTATAACTGGATCTGCTAGCAGCTGATGGACTTGCATGTTAACACACCCTGGGAAGCTTCTAGAAAGCACCAAGGCCTGGCCCATTCCCAGACCGGATGAATACAGTTCTCTGAGTTGGGGCCTGGATGTTGCTGTCTTTAAATTTTCATCAGTGATCTAAAATACAGCCAGTGTTGAGAACACCAAAGTGGTGAGCCACTGGGACCAGGATTAGAGTTTACATCACTAACTTCAGCTCTCACTGAAGATCACCTTCAGCAAACTGTCAAATGAATGAACTGTGAAGCTTAGGAGAAAGGCAAATGTTAATTTATGTAAGCCAGTTCATACAAGTTTATTAAAGTATTATGAGATTAAAAACACTATATACTAATCTAACAACTTCCAACGTCCTGGACAAGTTTGAGTGTTTCAAATGTGTAAATTAATGAGACCCCTCCCATAGAACTAAGCAGTTTTCAACTATGTAATTGAAACTTGGCCTTGAAAGAAATAAGGATGCATCCTGAAAAAACATATGAAGGTAGTTGATTAGCATAGTCTCTAACTACATCCCCAAACAGACCTACAAACCTCTCACATAATGCAGATATATTTCAAGGTTGTTATCCCACAACTGTCAAGCACAGCCTCTTCTTGCCTTCTGTGGTATAATTTATACTCAAGAGTGGCATGAGACTTTTTTTATTATTATTAATTTGTTTGTCAAGCAATGCTCTCAGTTCTCTTGTAATTATGTTGCCTGTTAGTAACATTAAGTACAAATATATCTCTTAGATTTGCCTGTTAATTTGTACCTTCTCTATATTTAGATATAGCAATAAGATCAGAAAATTGCTAATGGTCAGGCGAAGGAGACAGAAAGTGGTGGACTTTTTTTTTGCCAATAATAAATAAGCAATGGACTGTAATGTGGTAGAAAGATCAGATAGGAAGCTCTGGGTACGGCTGGCCCCAGTTGCTGTGGTTCTTTTTGGACAAGTGAGCTTACATCTGTGTCCCTTTCATGACCCATATCAAAAATGGAAGGCAAAAATGAAATGTGTTTCAAATACCCAGCTGAGTTATCATGTGTGAAATAAGAGATGAGAAAACCACTTACAGTGCTCCAAACATCTATGTAGATATATTCGTTTTATGCGTTCAGCTGCAAACACCCCAGGTAGCTACTTCTTATGGTATTCTAGGGATCCACCTAACAGTGATTCTGGTTACCATTGTTTGGTTGGGAAGCACTATGATAATGAAATCTTTATTATCTTGTGTTAATGTTACGTGTCAGCTGGACTGGGCCCTGGGATATCAACATATCTGCTTATTCTGAGTACTCTGTAAGGATACCTAAAGATGCCTTAAAATTTGAGATTGAATAAAGCGTGTTGTCCTTCCTAGGACAAATGGGCCTCTTCCAGCAAGACAGAGGCCTAAAGAAACACACAAGGCCGACTAAGGTGACATCTCTTGCTATCTTTCTGCTTGAGCTGGGTTATCATTTTTTCCTGCTTTCAAACTCAACCATCAGCTCTTACTGGGTCTCAAACTTGTGGTTTTAGATCAGAATTTGTCCTGTCAACTTTTCAAAGAGGAACCAGAACTAAAGCATTGGCATTGGGGTGTGTGTGTGTGTGTGTGTGTGTGTGTGTGTGTNCTCTCTCTCTCCCTCTGTGTGTGTGTGTGTGTGTGTGTGTGTGTGTGTGTGTGTTTGATTTACCACAGAGCCAATTCCTGACAACGAATCTTATTCCCCCCAATGCACACACCCACAGACCCACAGACCCAATTACCCCCCTCTTTCTCTCTTACATGCGCACACACACCAATAAATAAATAAATAAAAACAGGCTTTATTGGATCTGCTTCTCCAGAGGATTAACAACATATACCTTCTTTGGGGATCTAACCAAATAGTTTTCAATAAAGTACTTTCTATTGCTAGAAGTACTTCCAGTAGACCTATTAGAATAATGTCTCAGTGATTATTAGAATTAGCTAGCCAGATAGAAAAAGAGCTACTCCCAGCTCTCAGCCCAGATCTACTTAATCAGTGCCTCAAAGGTACAGAACCCAGACATCTATATTTTCAACAGGCTCCCGGGAACAAACAGACCTTGTTTGGGACCTACCTATCAAACTGATTTCATCTAAGGAACAGAGACCAAGCCCTGGTGTTTGAACATTCATTGCATCAGGATCCCTAGACTTGGTTCCTTTCTGTGGTCTCCATGTGAATGATGGGGAACCAGAAAGACATGATGCCTGTTACCGTGGACTCCACCTCTTTTCCTCTGTCTAAACACTTCTGAGTACTCCCATTTAACACAAGGTAGTCTTGGGAGAACATCTAAGTATCCCTCGCAGTTCAATCTATGGGTAAGTCTCTAGCTTTGTCTTTTACTGTATGAATTATTCCACTGGATGTAGACTATTTTCCTACAAAAGCAAAATTTAATGTTGGACCTTCTTTAAGTGAGGTTTTATATTACTTTGATAAAATAAAGTGACCAAAAGAAATGTGGGTAGGGAAGGGTTTATTTCATCTTCTTGCTTGCAGGTCATACTCCATCACTGAGGGAAGTAAGGGCAGGACTTTAAGGTAAGAACCTAGAGGCAGGAACTGATATAGAATCCATGGAGAAATTCTGCTTGCTGAACTGGTTCTCATGACTTGTTCAGTCTCCTTTTCTAGACAATTCAAGCCTTTCAGAAGACTCTAGCTTGTTTCAAGTTGATAAACAAAACAAAGCAAACAGACAAAAACATGAGCCAGCATAGAAATTTACTTGTAAAACAAAGTGTTTGGGGAAAGAGCATAATAAGGGATGCCTGGCACAATGCAGAACTGTTTGTTTTTAAATATTACCACACTTTAAAATTAATTAATTGGGTGTGGATGCATCCAGGGATGTACATATGCCACTTGGAAGTCAGGGGGTAGTTTGTGGGGTTTTCAAGCCTGGCTGCAGGCACCTTTACCCACTGAACCATTTCACCAGCCCAGGATATTGTTTGGAGGGATGTGCCCAGGCTCTATCACCTGAGTTCTTTCCTAGTGAGACATGGGCCAAGATTACATTTTCAGTGACTCAGTTCCTTCCCGTGTATGGGGAGGATGATGATATCTAGCTCTTAAAGTGGCCTCGTGGATCAAATATGCTAATCACTCAGCTCATTATCAGGATGTATTACATAGACCACTTAAAGACTGAACTTGAGTTTAGCTCCTATAATGTTTACCAATAGTAAGCAAGTAAGATCAGACTTGGACCATGGAAGGTTCCGGATTCATTGGTTCAGAGGAAAGTGGCAAAGTCCCTGGACCCACTTATCTTGCAGATCATGTCCTTTTCCAAAGGGCGTCTCCTGGAAGGTGTGTAGAGAGTTATGTTCTCATCTCTTACAGCCTGCCTCTCCTCCTTGATAAATTCCCCTAAGAATATAGATTCTCCAGAGAGTTATATGTGTGCTCTCTTTCGCAATAGTTAAAACATTTATTTGCCACCTCAGAGTATTCATTCTTCTCCTGGAGATCAATTTTGAGATATATGCACCTGTCAAAGGTAGGACCAGGAAGACAAAGTCTACTAACTTGACTTCTTCTGTGTTTTGAAACTAACCCCCACCTTTCTCTGGGCTGAAAGGAGAAATGGCCACCCTTGGAACTAGGTCTGAAACCCTACAAGCATCCCTAGAACAACAAAGTGATCTTCGTGACTTTCAGATCCAATCTACCATGTTATGCCGTATATTTCTGACTGTGTAAGAACCTCAGGCCAGATCATGAAAAGGTCCTAGACTAAAACAGAGCTGTGGCTTCCAAAGACTACTAAATCTTTGTCGATGACAAAGACAGTCCTGTTCTGGGTGGTAAAGAGGAACTAGGCAATGTTTTCACTAAGTTTAATGGTTTTGTTAACTAGATATGATGTGACTGTCAAATTGCCTTTCCAGTATTTGTTGTTGTTGTTGTTTATGCCTTAGATCGGCGCTGCTGTCAGCTTTGGTTAAGAGAGTTACCTTTGCAGGCAGTGTTAGTTTCTGCGGAGACTTAATTATGGTTACCATCCTAAGAATAGTTGGTTCTTGAGAACTGAGCTCTATACACCTCTATCGCTCCTCGCAAGCCTCAGAACGCATTTCCAAAGAGAGGGTGGAAAGAGTGTAAGAACTAGGCAGGCCCTTCAGGAGCTGTGATTTTCAGCATAAGACCAAGATGACCGGGTTGGTTAGCATCCTATCGATGAGCGGAGAGGGTCCCAAGATCCCATCCCTTCTTGGGGGTACTATCAAAGTTAATGTTTGTCAGGTGAAAGAGAGACATTTTCTTCAGTACTACAGACACTGATAAAGGGTCAGTGCTCATGCAAATAACACCTCACACTCACCCTCACCCATGCTCCTGCAAGCAGCCCTAATTAAATCGGGTAGGCACCAAAACCAATTAGCAATAACAAGAAGAAGAAAGAGAAAAAAAAAGAAGAGAGATGACAGCTGAAGTGGGACTGGCTGGGAAGAGTAGAGGGGTCAGTAGGGTTGGGGTGATGATGCAAGGATAGGTTAGGAGTATGACTATGATCAAAATTCATAATATATATATATGAAAATACAACAAAGCCCACTATTCTTTATAATTAATATATGCTAATACAAATAAAAACCCTAAAGGTGAATGGATTTGGTTTCCTCATTACAGAAATCAACACACTGGTATACCCATACATCATCGTTAATATACACAACACCCCTATAAGGTGGATACATGAATGTCCACCCCTACATTGTTGGGTCCAATGAGCCTATATCTGAGAGAATGCACAGGCTTAGGTTATGGCGAGTTTATGGTGACAAGATTTTCATTAACTAATAAATACATAGCCTTGTTTTATGTCTGTCTCCATTTAAAAACTCTTATCCAGCATATATTATCGACTCATTAAAACTCAACTTCTGACCAATGATACCACAACTCGTACCTGAACAAAGTTTATACAATGAGTGGGTACTCTCCATCCAGGAACACCTCAGTACCAAGTTCATGGGCTACAATAAAGAGTGAATTACAAAAAAAAAATTAAAAAGCACAATACTACAAAGCAGATAGTGCTAAGCAGATGCTTATTGTACAGGAGGAAGCTGGAGAGGATCAGAACATCAGTTTCTTCAGCAACAGCTGGCAGGCTGGAAATCAGTCAACTAAAAAACATAATTTCGCCATTCTGTACTGGTCCATGAATGACCACATCAGAACCAGAGTCTTGACTTGGGGGTTACAGATTCATTTTGATGAGTCATTGGAGTCACAAGTTTGAGTTAGTGAACAATAAGGATTCATTACATTTTCCATTCCACAGATCTGAGACTCAAGGAATTTTTGTTATGCCAGTAGTTAGTGGCAATTTGAAACTGGGCTTAGATGTCTCCAGTGACGCATGTTCTTTCCCTCGCACAGCCCTTCATTGAGTCTGCCTGTGCCCCAGTTATGCCATGAAACAAGAGTGGCAGGAATTCTCCGGCTCTCAGAAGGATGATGAGGCTCAGTTTAGTCAATGCCTTGTAAGATGCCAAGCATTATACAAATATAAAGGATTGTTCTAAGCGGGCTCAATTTAAGTGAGGCCACACTCTAAACATCAAGGCCAAGCACAATGAACTCTCATTCTCTCACAGCAGAAAGAGATCAAGTTAAGAAGCAGACCTCAAGAGGTCCATGTCTGGGTAGTCCTTATCCCCGCAAGCAATGAGAAACTGGTCATTCTGAGCTAATTCAAAGCAGCCTCTGTGGGATGACTCAGCAAGGGTTCTGATGGCAAGTGTAAAGATCAAATTGTGGTTGGAGGCACGCGTGCACACACACTCATACACACAGACTAAAAAAAAGAAAAAGAAAGGAAAAAAGGAGGGGTGCTTGTGATATCAAGTCCACTTAGAGATGCAGTTACAAAATCTACCACCTAGAGCCACAGAGACAGCAGCATCACCCAGCAACGTGGCTACTGGTGAACTAGGCATTGTCTCAAAAATCATCTGAAGCTACTTGCTGTACCTTAATGAGGGAGGGGCCGACAGGCACCATGTTAATTGCAAAGGGGTATTTAATAATTGAAGTGAATCTGAAATGTAGAATTTGAAAAATTAACCATCTTGGATTAAAACAATCAATAAGGTGAGGGGAAAAAAACGACTTTAATTTGTCTGTGTTCTTTAATTCATTGGTTCACGTTAAGAAGGCCAAAATGATCTAATGGGGGGAAATATTGATGCATAAAGATGTTTATAGCTTATATCTTTCTCAGTTTCAGCTCTTGTAAATGAATATTTGGTTTAAAATGATGATGCAGTCTTTTAGGAAAGAAACGTAACTAACAATGATTTCTGAAGAAATTTTAATGACACAGGAAATGAAAATATTCAAAGTGTAGTATAAGTAAAAATTAGCAAATAAAATACAAAAGACATAAGTAAAACGCTGTGTGTGTGTGTGTGAGCGCACGCACACTCATTTGACAACAAAAGCAGCAAGTAATCCATTAAAAGACACTATGCCAAACGCCAGCAATCACTGATGTCTTGTTTGGAAATATTTTGAGACCTGTTTATTCATTTTTTTTTACTTGCAATGCTTCTACAATAAGCACATACCACCACACTCTTTTAAAGATGCAGAGGCAAACAGCACAATGAAAGTACAATCCAATTTGCTATCACATTCCACGCCCAAAAGAGTGCTTTGATGAACAGAGGCAGAGATTAAACAAGATTTAGCCTGTTCATCTAACAGGTCACTGATCTGTAAAAATATCAGATGTTTTCCGATTTTTCAAATCATTTATTATTAAGCAACTAGTTGGAGTATAGCCAACTTAATTAAACAAAGAATATGAGATGGCCCCATCCCCAGAAAAGCCCCAAGAGGGTCTGGGATTCTCCCTCTTATTCACGATTATACTGCCAGAACACTGTGCCTGCGACAGAGCAGGGGCCCAATAAGCACGTATTGTGAGAATGAGTGCCTAGAAACCACAGGCTGCTCTGCAATCAGAGTCCAAAGGCATTTGTCGGGCTTCAGTCATCTCCGCAAAAATGTAGTTCTCTCTCTCTCTCTCTCTCTCTCTCTCTCTCTCTCTCTCTCTCNCCGCAAACAGTGACAGTCTGAATACATAAACAAATCAAGGTGTTCACCCCACAAGAATGTTTTAGGGAAAATGCACAGGGACCTTGGACGAGGGAAGAATTTTTCCAGGTAGCAAGTTGGGAGGAGGCATTTGGGATGGAACATGATTTTTGCCTTGAAGGCTGGACAGAACTTGGATGTGACCGAGAACAGAGAGAGGGCATTCCAGACTGCATTGAAGGGAAAATGTTAGGGCTTAGAGAACAAGAAGTGTCTTGATTTGACCAAAAGCTTGGAGACCTTGGGAGGGTCGTGTGGGCAGGGCCAAGCAAGCCATTAGGAGCTGCCTATCTGGGAGGGGTTTTGAAGAATACATCACAACTGATGCTCCCTATAGATAGGTAACTGTCTTGGTAGGAGAGAAGATCTTAGTGGAGACACTGTATAGACCCTTTGCCTAGCAGACTATTAAGACAACAGACAGCAAGGAACTGTAATTTCCCCAGTAGTCTGTTTTTGGGGATGGAAAAAATCTGGGGTTTAATGCCCCCAAAGGGGGCATTTGTGTCCTAAAGAGGGATTTCATATGGGTGGGACAACTCACTAGATCACTTTACAGGAAAGACCAAGACAATGATGGGCCAGTGATGGGCAGCCCCACACGTTGACCAGGACTGCCTAGTTACACATACAGCTTGCTCTCTATTTAAACCTGAACCTCATGTCAGGACCCTGAAGATGAACTTGGGTGTGCAAGGCAGTCACTGAACCTCTTAATTTGATCTTCTTCCCAATGTGGCCACATTGAATAAATCTCCTTCCCTTGCCTTTTGTAATAGTTTGCCTGTTTAGTTACTTTATTGAGGGCAGGTGGTTTATTTCAATAGCCAAGTCCCAGGTTCTGACCCTAACAACTCCAGTAATAGGAAAATCATGTAAAGACCTTGAATTAGAGTGGATAATTTGGGGAGATGTTTGGGAAGATGCTTGGGCATCAATGGGGGGGAGAGAGATGGAGGGGTAGAGGCAGAACACAGCATGGAGCGAAGTTATCCACGACAAAAAGGCCAGTGACAGGTGGTGAACACTTAGCCAGATAAGCCTGCCCCAGTCCCTTCTGTCACCAAGATGTCTCAGCCATCAGCAGGGGAATGTTAAACACTAACCTTTGGAGAGATGTAAAAACTCTAACTCCACCAATCCCTGAGTCCTCCTCCCCCTCAAAATAAGCTGCATTGCTTTGCAAATATATGCAGATACATGCGAATAACAAAACCATTAACATGTGCAGTAAGCCTCAAAGGGAAAGGCTTGCTTTGATCAAAGCTCATAATGGGATGTATCCACGGGGCAGGAAAACAACATCCTGTTCAGCCCAAGCACAGGAAGGCTTAGACTGGAGCAGAAAGCCTCGCCCTGGAAACTGCTGCTTATTCCCGTATCAGGGAGCGGGATGCTTCCCTTCTATGTCCCCCTTTCCAAAGGTGGGAGCGCTGTAGATGCCTTCTCCTCTGCTTTAATTCACCAAGGCTGCAAATACAGATTGTGTGTGTGTGTGTGTGTGTGTGTGTGTGTGTGTTGAACACCCATCCCTGTGTCTCAGTATGGTTCAAGGAGGAGCAGCCTGGAGAGCCGTGGGAACACAGGCTCTCTGGCCAGACCCTAACGCTACTGAGTGAGAATAGGCGCTTTATGAAGCTGCCAGGTGGGTGTTGCAAATGCAAATTACAATTCAAAAAGCATTGACCTAATAACCTTATCAGCCGTAATTATGATTTTCTGAAGGTCGGGCCCATTTCTTACTCATCTTGTGATCTAATCCCCTAGGCACTGTGCCTGGCACACGATGTACAATTAAAACAGGCTCCCCTTTCCTCTTCTGGAAAGCGAGATAACAGCATCTTAGGGGCGGCTGTGAAGAGAACAAGGCCCATAACTTGTAAAGTGCCCAGGCACAATGCCTGGCACATGGTGATAGGTGTCTCGCGTTCCTTAATTCCTTTCTTACTTCCATTCCCCTCAAAAGCAAACGCTGATCTGTATTCAAATAGCCACACTTGTATGTGTAGAAATTTGTATTTTACTCATATCTGTCCCATCTGACCCCCATGTCGGGCAGCAGAAGCCGTAAACCCTTCAGGAAACTAGGATTCAGAGAAGTTAAAGGGTGTCAGTTCCGTGAATGGAGCCCTCACGGAGGAGCTGGAGTCTGATCCAGGCCTTGTTAATTCCCTTGTGCACCGCTAGCCTGTCTTCGCTGCTGAGCGAGTTGCCCATGAGCCCTGCCAGGATGCTCACAGGACAACTGGATGTGTCACGTGACCCCCACACCGCCATCCTTCTGACCTGGCCCCCATGCCACCATCCTCTTGACCTGACCTGACTCCACCACTGGTCTGAGGTCATATTTGTTAAACAAGCTCTCAGGACATTGCACACTGAACACATCAGTTCAATCTAGCACCTTCTCTGCTAAGTAAGTCGCTCTAGCATCTTTGGTCCCAGTGTCTTCTATTCACCCTTCCAGGCCCAACTTCCTTTTCACCTTTGCTCTGCCCTGGGCCCCTGAAAGGACTGTCTGTATGAGCTACAATGGAGCTCCCAGATACTCCAGTTTCCCGCTGCGTTTGTCAAGCACCACAGAGAGAGGAGAGTGAGGTCAGAGTTTGTGTTCCCTCTGCTCCTCCTTGTAAGTATTGCGTAATCTGGACATAGGCCTGCTGGAAAAGCCCCTTTCCTTCATGAGACAGATGCCATTTAGATCTGAAGTGATTGCTGCAGCTTTCTCCCACCCAGCAGAGTCTGGTGTGATCTCAGTCTGGTGCCATGCAACTTCCCTGATGCTTATGCCCCAAACCTTACCTTTGGAAATAAAATTCCTCGGTTTCCTTACTCTGAATGTAGCTTCTGTTTCTTGTTAGAAAGCTGACTGAGATTTTCATTAAGACAATTCCAATGTGTCTTTCAAAACTCAACCCAAGGCTTGCCCTCCTCACACCCAGAACACTTTGGCTTCTGGTTTCACAGCATTGCTTACATGGCGGTACTCATGTTCAAGTTTCATGACTTCTTCGTGGGTATGGGTGACACTTCCACTCTATTTTGTAGTTCTAGCATGTAAAGTGTGCTATAAATACTGGTGAATAAATTAAGAATGGCAAAGTTAAATTTTCTTATACAAATCACTTCTCTTAAGAAAATGAATTTTTCAGCTGATAGTTTTTAAATGTAAGGTATTGTGCCCCCCCTTCCCCCCGTACTTAGAGAGTGATCCTTGGAAAGGAAATCATCTAAACGGGCCCAACTTCAGGAACACTGGAACACACAGTTCCTTAATTATAACCCACACATGGTGGTGTAATATCCAAGGCAGATGTAAAACCTGAGAACTCGAAACCAGCTAGGATAGAGGAGAGAGCTGGAATCCTAGGATGACCAGTGGGCTCTGCCTCCTCTTGGTATTTATAGCCCCTTCTACTCCTCAGTGTAGACAGGGCCTAGCGTCTTGCTCCTACCCAATGTATCATAGCAACAGTGCTAGAACATTGCTGTTCTGTCATCTTACAAGAGAGTAACTCCTGATTCTCTGGTAGTCATACTTTCTGGCCTTCTTGCTTTCTTACTGTGATAGAGGTAGCTACCACATTCATGAGCCAGTCCACGGAGAGGCCCATATTCTTAGTTACAAAAGTTGAGCCTGCCAATAGCTTGCCATGGATTACATTATCTCACAAACAAACAAACAAAAAATGGTGAGTTTATGAGGGGTTTGTGTTGGCTAGTTTTACCTCAACTTAAAACAGCCTAGAGTCATTTGGGAAGAGGGAATCTCAACTGATAAAACCACCTCTACCAGATTGGCAGTGGGCAAGCCTATGAAGCATTTCTTAACTGATGATTGACATTGGAGGGTTCAGGCTTCTGTCAGCCATGCCACTCCTGGACTGGAGGTCCTGGGTGCTACAAGAAAGCAGGCTGAGAAGTCATGAGGAACACGGCAGTAATCAGCATTCCTTCCTGGTCTCTGCTTCAGTTCTTGCCCCCAAGGTTCCTGCTCTGAGTTCTTGCCATGACTTTCCAGGATGATGGTGTTGTAATCTGCCCGCCTCAACTGTTACCTGGGTATCCTGTCCCTTTAAGAGACAAGCTCCACCCACTCCCAACCTCCCCCTCTTCTGCTGAGGCAAGCAGATCTTCCACCTCCTTTCCAGTCCCGTCTCTTGTTCTCTCTCTCTCTCTCTCTCTNNNCCCCTTCTTCTGGAGAGGCAGCTTCTGCCTCTCTCCCTTCTCCCCCCCTTCCCTTACCCCTCCATAACCCACTAAATAAACTCTATACCCCAGCTCTCTCTGCATGGCACATCTGTCTGTCTCCCACCCAGCCCACCACCTTCACCACTGCCTCCACCGCTGCTGACCTGCTGCCTTGGGTGACCTGCTGCTGCCCCTCGTGGGACAGGCCGCAGGTCACTGGCATTATATTCATAAATGATAACAGATGGACCACAAGCTGAAAAACAAAATAAACCCTCTTCTCCCCAGGTTGTTTTTGGTCATGGTGTTTAATCTCAGCAATAGAAACCCTAACTGAGACAAGTGTCGACTTCACTCAGCCATTGGAATGTCTCCAGCTCAGACTAGTACTGCAACTGAGCCTGAAGACCTAGTGAAGCTGACTCTCGTCCTATAGAAATGTGATACATTAAGGGTTCTTTTATTATTTTTTTAAAAAAGAAAGCAAACTATCTTTTTTCATCATTCAAACCCAATCCAAGTTCCCACTCACTCCCCTCCTCCCATTCCCTCCACTCACCCCCCCACACACACATTACCTCACATTCACTCCCCAGAGAGGGCAAGGCACACCACCCTGGGGAAGGTCCAAAGGCCTCCCCACAATATCTAGACTGAGCAGGGTATCCAGCCAAATAAAACAGGCTCCCCAGAAGCCAGCGCAAGCAACAGGGACAAATCCTAGTGCCAATTCCAGTGACCCCTCAGTCTGCCCCAGCCATGCAACTATCAACCACATTCAAAGGGACTAATTCCATATGGAACCTATAGTTCATGATCCTAGAGAAGCTAAGTGACAAGGTGAACCCTAAGAAAAACATATATAGATCCACCTGGAAAGTCGAAATAGACAAGACCACTTGACAAAATTGGAAACATAGGGGTGGGGGGAGAAGGGAGGGTAGAAGGAAAAGAGAAGGGGAGGGGCGAGGAGACCTTGAGGGAACTGAATAGTCGAGAAGGAGGAAGGACAGAGACTGAGAGCGTAGAAAGAGCTATCTTGATTGAGGGAGCCATTATGGGGTTTGCAAGAAACCTGGCTCTAGTGAAATTCCCAGAAATCCACCAGGATGACCCCAGCTAAGGCCCTAAGCAATAGAGGAGATGGTACCCGAACTGGCCTTGTCCTGTGGTCAGACTAATGAATATCTTAAATATCACCATAGAACCTTCATCCAGCAGCTGATGGAGACAGGGGCAGAGACCCACATCGGAGCACTGGACTGAGTCTCCAAGGTCCTGTTGAAGAGTGGAAGGAGTGAGAATATGAGCAAAGAGGTCAAGACCATGATGGGATCACCCACTGAAACAGTTTACCTGAGCTTATGGGAGCTCACCAACTCCAGCCAAACTGGGAAGGAACAGTAAGTGTTCTTTAAGCTACAAAGTGGTGGAGCAATTTGTTACACATTAGAGGATAGTTAACACAAGAATTTCTCCAAATTAAATATTAGTGACCTGATCAATTTTAGTCTACCAGATTCCGTAAAGAGTAAATGAGAGTGGGGAACTCAGAGGAAAACAAATCAAGTCATTCTTGGTCTAAAAGGGCTATTGTCAATCCTGAAGAATTATAACAGGAGTTATTCTGCCTACCAACCTAAGCTTTCCTGGTTCTTGGGGTTTTTAGCCACAATGCCAATTTGGTTTTGTAGTCTTGGCCCTCCTCCACACAAATTCAAAGTCAAAGATAAACGAAGTTGCCACTTGCTGTTCTCAATTGTCTGCAAAACAGTCACCAGCAACTTCTTCCAGCTGTGAAGGTGCATACTGTATCTCCCTCCAGAAAGCAGAGACTAACAGAGATTTGGGGGGCAGAGGAGAAAGAAAAAGAAAAGCACCATTTCCAGGGCCATGGAAACTGGATGGCCTCATGTTTGCATCTTAAAGGATCTGATATATAATGTTAAGAAGTCTGATTTCTTGGTTTCGGAGAAAACCATGTGGAGAAAGGGGCTACAGAAGGTTTAAGACTAGAGAGAGAGAGAGAGAGAGAGAGAGAAGGGGAAAAGGGAAAGGAGAAAGAGGAAGAGATGATATGGGAAAGAAAAGGACCGGGAGGAGTCAGGACAACAGGAAGGCTCCAAGTCTGCCTGCAGTGTTTCAGCCATCCTGGCTGGCTGGCTGCAGACTCTTGGCTCTCTCTTGGATCTCACAGACTCAGGGGAGCTGTTACAACAAGCCACACAAGTAGCAACAGTATGTCCTGACTGAATTGTTGATTCGTAAGTAAATCAACAGTTGATTCTGTGTTAAGCCACTTTTAAGGTGATCTCTAACATATACATTAACAGCCAAGGCCAGGCCAGGCAAGTAGGTAGCTCTTCACCTGTTTGTCCTTATATTCCTCACAGTACCCCACCACCAGCTCTACAGAGTTTTGGTTTTTGCCACTCTACTGCTGATGAGGAAAATGAGGTCCTCCGAGAAAACACAGTTATTCCAGATGACACCAATACCAAATGAATCAGCATTCATACACACATGATCATAACTCTAAAATGTGTGTGCCTTACTTTAGAAACAATGAGGCAGATAGCCCAGTACACAGTGCAGAAGACTCTACCTATCTTGAAGAGTCTTGTACCATTAATGACCTAATGGCTGCAGGGATCCTTCATTGGTCTGTGGCCATTGGTCACCTAAGGAAAAATACAGCTTTGACACAAGCTGCAGGAGGTTATGTTGGGTGAGAGGGTGGGTACAGATAAGGCTTTTGACTGTGAGTGTTGCCTAGTGACCAGGGTTACACTTCTCATGTTCCATGTTAAATAGGAGCTTGACTCCTTGGCTGCCTCCAGATACTCTGAGGTCAAGTTGTAGAGGAAGAAATATTTGCGACTAGCCAAGGATCCTATTGTTACAGAGGTTGGCCTGCCCTGAGTAATATATATTATAAGGTGCCAAGCAGGGAGATGACTTAAGGTTGTTCCTGTTTTGAAAAGAATGTAGAGAGTTCATTCGATGGATTGGTGGAGGCAAGAGCCACAACACCAGTTGTAAGGCAAGCTTAAAATGGAAAGAGAAGGTTGTCTGTACTCTGTAGGTCCCCTAAAGCAGTTACTAAGGTTCTTAGTCTGCTCATTTAAACCCCTCCCAACATATTAGCTCATGTCATCGTCACAATAAACCTAGGAATGAGGACTAGTTATCAGCCCACTTCATAGATAGGGGAATTGAGGCGTGTCTACATTAACTAATTTGGAAAGGGTGAGCGGTTTCCACCCTGGCAATGATGGTGATGTGCCCAGGTCAGCGCTTGAGGCTATCCGCAGGGAGGAAGGTGCTCTCTGCTTCTAGTGAGCTTATTTGAGGCTAGCTCTGATACTTAGAGTCTCCACTAAATGTGAACAATTGCTTAATTATCTACTTTATCACAATCCATCAAACACTCTCACCCAAAGGTCAAATTAACACTTTTATCATCATAACAATAGTATTGCAGTTCTAGGCTGAAAGCGGCTACTAATTGCCCCAGTACTCTGAGATAATAAAGCCCAGCAAATGATAAAGTACCTGAGTTTCAATACCCCCAGCTCTCCCTTCCTGATGGATGAGTTCGGATCTAGCCAGATCTGTCCTCCTGGAGTGAATCTAATGCTACTTCCTCTGGCTCTGCTTGATATGTAACATTCTGGCTTAGCTTCCTTTCCTTTACAATCCCATATCCCTGTTATTTCTGTTTTGCTGTCTTGCCATAACATCGTAGAGTTACCATCTCATGAATTTTGGTTTCTGCTTACAGGAAATCTATCTAGGATGGCTTTGAAACCTGGAATTCATGCCCCTAAAGAAGTGGACCTGGCTGGGCATGTTGGTGTGTGTGAGACATAGAAGCAGGAAAATCCCCGTGAGCTAGAGGTCAGCCTGGTCTACATAGTGAGTTCCAGGACAGCCAGGACTATGAAGAGAGGCCCTATTTAAAAACAAAAGCAAAAACCCTGTTCATTTGTTGATTTGTTTGTGTCCTAACTATATTTTTGGATCCTTTTGTTATAGAAGTTACCCCCTCGACTAATACATTTATTAATCTGTCTGGTTGTAGGTCTGTATGTATATATGTATGTATGTATATATATATAATATGTGTGTATGTGTATGTATATATAATATATATTATATTTTATATATGCACAAAACAAAGGATTGACTTGTAACACATCTTTCTCTGTCCCACCAACCAGCTCCCAAATAATGATATGGAGACTTCTTATTAACTATGAAACTTAGCCTGTAGCTTAGGCTTGTTCCTAACTAGTTCTTAGAACTTAAACTAACCCATTTATATTAATCTACAGTCTGTTATGTGGTTCGTGGCTGTTAGTCTCTTCCTGTACACCCTGCTTGCTCTGTGTCTCCTAGCATCTCCACCTCTCTTCTTCTCAGAGTCCTCTCTGTTACTGGAAGTCCTGCCTAAGCTCTTCCTGCCTAGTTATTGGTCATTCAGCTCTTTATTAAACCAATCGCAGCAGTATATATTCACACAGTGTACAAATATCCCACAATATTGATTCAATGTTTTTCATATTCTGAAGAATCAGTGGTCCTCATATGGAGAACAGACTGAAAGAGATAAGACCAAAATTAAGAAGCCCCATGGAAAGGTTTTTTTGGGAGGTACAGGTGACACTTGGTGGCAGTATCACTGACCTGGGTATATATAAATCAAGACATGACTAAGACAGCTTTGGCTATAAGCATGGGCTCTTCACATGGATCCAAAGATCTCTAGTGGGTAACTAAGCCCAGGAGAAACTTAGCATCTCGTCTCCAGTCTGTATCTCTCTCCTTTGCTGCCTGAAACACTAATTTAGGTTCCAGCTCTGACTGGATGCAAGCCATCTGAGGAGTGTTTTCTAAAACTGTTCGTCCTCTTCATTCAAGGTGATGGACTCAAAATTAAGATGTAGGTATTTACAAGATTTGCAGAGTTGTAACCATCAGCTTTTACAATGTTCTGGTTTAGAGCAGCACCTAGACACCAGAGTCACTGCCCTAAACCCTGAGCAAGGATCCTGTCCTTGCCCCAAATTAACTCCATTTTTGCCCCTGTGATCTACTCTTTGAGCAGCTGCCGCCACAGTTTCTCTCAAGTCTAAGAACAATGAGCCTTGCAGGCAAGCATTTCCCCTGACATCAGCAGGACCCCACAGAACCAGACCTGAGATAATGATCAGCCAGACCAGTCTGACTGCTCGATTATGCATGAGTTTTTCCCCCTCTGTTCTCCTGTGGTTCCTTCCCTGTATATCCCAATACCGTCATTAGTTCCTCAGAGAGCCAGGGATTCCAGTTGCCAATCTGCCCCCTGGTGCAACCACACTGAGAATAATTTCCTTTGTGGCATTCAGGGCCACTTCTGTTCATAGTCAAATTGGGCCAATAGCTGAGCCTGGTTTGGCTAATGTCTGTCCACTAACAGCATTTAGAGACGGAAGGAAAAGAATGCATTGATGGCCATGAAGACGAAAGTGTGGGAAGAATCCCAATAAATCCGTTGCTCCCAGGCTGGTGATTAAAAAGTCTAGACGCAGTGTATAGATCATTTAATTGTCCTAGAACTTGATAATGTAACAAACCTCTAATTGGTTTGCCTGTGGCACTATCTTGATTCATTGTCTATAATTTCTCTTACATTTTTCAAAAGTAAAGCAAAAAGAAATCAACCGAGAATACTGGGTTTCCAATCAAGCACCAAACTGTGGCCAGGGTCCTTCAGAGCACTCTGAGCTGGCTCAATGGGCTTCCTCCTATCTAAACCTCAGCTTATATATATGGTCATCTACTAAGATTCGGTGTTATTGGGAAACTAGGATTATAGACCAAACAGGACTTTTGCATTCTGGGAGACTGAGATTCCTACCTGTCTGTGGAGGTGCGTAGGGATGAAGAACACAAGATCCTTGCTCACAAGAAAGCAAAGTCCAGACGAAGCAATGAACTACGATGCCCCTCAGAGCTCAATTTGCACATCCAGTTAAAATGTCTTTGCACTATGTCAAAGAATGCTTACATGAAGGCTTAATCTCACTGCCTCCCTCCCTGGCATCGCATTACCGCTCCAGTTTTCTGTCTTTCTTACTGCTTGCCTACCCTAGTCACTTCTCAAGCCATCTCTCCTCCGAACTCTGGCTCCTTTACCTTATCTTTTATAAGATAATGTCTTATAAATATTTTAATGTCTTGCTAATACTTCTGGGACTCTCTCTGGGTCAGCTCATTCTTTCAAATGTAAACCATTCCATCTAGGACCCAGCAACTTCCTTTACTACACTCACACTCCAGATCATTGCCCTCAACCACCAGGCAGGAGAGCCCCTCTCTTCACCCCCAGAGCCTATGGAATTACTCATGTGAACCAATCCTCATAGCCTGCTTAACCTGCCCTCCTGGTTCTTCCCCCAGCTTCAGCCCATGCATTTCTTCCCTCAGTCTCTTGATCCCTGCTGCACTTCCCTTGGGGTCCCCGTGACACATCTTATCCCCGGGTATGTTGTGATTAGCTGTTTTTCCCCTGATCTGTTGATATAGCCATTCCTAAATAAAGATAAGATGCATTTTACAATGTATTTTACAGTTTTTTTTCACCCTGTGCAGTCCTCAGTTCCACCCCTCCCCCATNCACCCCTTTTGAGCCTACAGGAGTTTGCCCGCCCTCAACATCCCCTTTCCCTGTCACCAGCTGAGGCAACAAAGCACAGGAATGAAGGGTTCAAATTTGGGTGACAGAACGTCTGGGTGACCTGAGGGTGATTATTTTATTTCTTTGTGCCCCTTTCCTCTCTTCTTTACATAGGGAAAATAAAATCATGCAATCTAAGGAGTGATCATGAGGATTAACGAGAATAAACGTAGAGTGTTTGTAACAGTGCCCAGCATGTAAAAATTCATTAGCTGTCAGTTCCCACCATCATCAATTGTCAGGGAGCAAACGTGAACTGTCCTAGTGAAGCCGCTTTCCGCTGCTTTTCCTCTGCCTTCCACATCCTTAAAGCACGGGGGGTGGGGGGAGCAGTAGCAAGGAGTGATTGCATATTCATAAGTACCTCCAACCAAATTAATTGATAGGGCACGATAGCAATAAAGGGAATTAATTTCCATTTTAATAACTTCACATGCTACATGTTAAGTATAGGTCCACATTACCAATGGTCACACAATTTCCCCTTTGCATCTGTTCCGTGTTGATTATGATGTCAGAAAAGCAAAAGTTAAATCCCCTTTTCAGGGAGGAGAAAAAAAATCTAATTTAATAACATTGCAATCCTGTTGAAAGCAGGATTAAATCTTAATAAGGGTGGAAGGATGTTGTGTTTCATGTCTATCCCTCTTGAAGCCTTGGCAACTTGTTCAGGGATACAGACCGTGTTGTCAAAGGACTTCACAGCCCAGCCCCGGCCTCATCTGCCAGCATCCAGGATGCCATGGAGCCTCTGATGGTGCTGACACTTCTATTTGCACATTCCCCATCCCAGGGCTTTTTCTCATTAAAGCATCTTGGTTCTGTAACTTCCTCCAGTATGGATGAAGATAAAATGACTCCCAACTTTTATTTTGACCTTATAAAACTATGTAATTGGTTCAGAACCTTCAGGCTAAACGCATTTCCTTTGGATTAAGAACATTGGTCAGAGGACTCATAGACATAAAAATATACCATGTGCCCAAAGAGAATTCACTCATCAACCAATATTCTCCTGGAATATATGAGAGCTTGGGTCTAATGGCAGCCTCATAGTTTAGTTTTTGCTGTATCCTTTTTTTTTTCTTAAAAAAAAAATCAGAAAAGCTCAAAGTATCATTAGCCATACACCTCAACTCTCTTTCCTTTCCCTGGCTCTCACAACTGGCACTGACTCCTAGTAAACCCACATTTGACTCTGAGCCCCTGGTACCCACCAGCTGACCCTCATCTAAGTCTCTAACCTACGTGCCACTCCCTTTTCACATGTGCATACCACTTACTCCAGACTCACCCCAAAAGACCACATTGGCACCCAGCTCTGCACCCTTGAAACTATCTCACAGACTATATGGAATATCCTTCCTGCAGTAGCCCAGAGTTTGCTCCTCCCTGGAGCCTCCCAGAGCCTTCCCTAGGGGTCTGTGGCAGGCTTGCAGACTCAACCTCTCTGCTCCCATCCTCTGTGCAATACTAGGCACTGCAGCTGTCAAACTGCACTGCAACGATTCACTTCCTGGTCTCTCCTCTTGGTTTCTGGCTAAGATGACTGAAGTCAGAGCCAAACCCTTTCTTCTGTTTCCTTACACAGTGAGGAGAACACTTGGCCCCTAGTGGGCTCTCTGCATGTTTGTGGGGTGACTTGTAACAAGCAGATGCACACAGTGCTTATGGCAGAGCAGACCCAACTCTGAACGCAAACATCTACAAACCTCCATTTTCACCCTACCACCCAAGCCGCTCTCCTCCTCCCAATACCATTCCTATGTCACAGCTGCAGAACCTGAGGCCCCGGAGGCTGAGGTAACTCACAAAAGTTCACACAGCAGACAGCTGGGAGAGTGCGGATGCCAGCCAGCCTGTGTAGTTTCCACTAGCTGGTGTCACCCTCCCTCAGACAAGGGCTTCCTTACCAATGTCCCAGAACTGGCCACCCAGATTCCCCAAACATACAGGCAGCTTCCTGGTACTCTACGCTGTGGAGAATTTGGACACTGGATCGGGGAGACAGGGAGAAAAAAAATGTTTTCATTTGTCTTACTACTCTCAGACACAGACAATGTCACAAGACGATACTAGGGTCTGATTACAGGAAAATCTGCCACACCTATCTCCTAAAACAGGGCCCGTTCCCAGTGCCAACCTTCCTATTTAAATATCCACACAGTTTGACCTGGGAGTGGAAGATAAAGAGCAGGAGTCACAGTACTGGCTGCAATCCGCCAAGACCAATCCACGAGGTCCACACCAGCCCCCGTCAGCCTGCCCACAAGGAGTTTACCTGTGAAGAGATTCTCCCATAGGCAGTCATCAAACCAAAGACCAGCAGGAAAGGTATAGAATGTCAGAGATGTTTTAAAGAGAAGTTGGCTTACTGGTATACTTCCAACGAAAATGCAAATGGCCTCCTGCTTGCCAGCTTTGGAAGTGCATCCCTACTATGGGGCTTCTGAGGTGTGACTTCAGAACACCAGCCTTCACATAATAAATGTGAATAGAAGTGCTGACAATGTTTAGCATTCTTTCTATTCCCTACCTCATCAAGCAACATTTATTTCACACTGTATATCAAACACTATTAGGCACATGCAACGTAAAAACAGACACAGCAATGAACCCCTTGTACCCACTATTGAACTTACATCGTGTCTAACCTTTTTGGAGGTGATATGCACCTTCAACTAACTACAAAGCCTAAGTAATGGGTCTGTGGTGACTACCTATACACAGCACACTAAAAGCACACACAGAACAGACAGAAACCTTTTAGGAAGCAGGAGACATGGCCACAGTCAGAAACTGGGAACAGATACAATAAGCAGGAAAAAGATGCAAAGCATGACGTGGTCAGTAGTTTGCTGGGCTTGAAACTCAAGAGCTCAAGGCAAGAGAATCGAAAAAGGTGACTTAGGAGGGAGTCAAAATGCTATAAGTAGCAAAGATTTATCCTCAAGGCATGGGCACAGCTGGCAGGTTTTTAAGTAAGCAGGAGGAAGGTATTAAAACCATTAGATTTGCATTTCAAAATGAGCTCCACCTACCGCAGGTTGGGTGTGGACTGGAGCCAGGAGAAAGCAGAGAGAGATTCTAAGAATGAGGTTTGCTGCAAGCTAACAGACACTCAGCAGCAGTTTACCCATCAAGTTCAGTGCACAGGCCCTATGTCACACAGATACTCATAGATCAACCACCCTTACAAAATGACCTAAAGGGAAGAAGTTACCACTGTATTGTTACACCACTGGGAAGAGGATAGAACAGAGGACAAATTCTCTGTCCCTTTCTGGCAGGTCTTGCTTAAGTAACATTGTCCACATTTTAGAATCGGTGTCTCTATAGTTAGAAAGGGATATCACAGAGCCAGGGCCCAGAGGGGTTAAGAAGTAATTGAGTGCTAGAAAGCAGATCTTATGTGTCTTAGTTAGGGCTATTATTGCTGTGATGAAACACCATGACCAAAGTTGGGGTGGAAAGGCTTTGTTTGGCTTCTACTTCCACATCACTGTTCAATCGTCAAAGGAAGTCAGGACAAGAATTCAAGCAGGGCAGGAACCTGGAAGCAGAAGCTGATGCCAAGACCACGGAGGATGCTGCTTCCTGACTCGCTCGTCATTGCTTGTTTAGACTGCTTTCTTATAGAACCCAGGACCAACAACTCAATCACTAATTAAGAAAATGTCTTACAGCTGGATCTTATGGAGGCATTTTCTCAACTGAGCTTCCCTCATTTCGGATGACTCCAGCTTGTGTTAGGTTGACATAAGACTAGCCAGCATGCTATGAAAATAATTGAAGTCTATCTCTTCAAACTCCAAGACAAGTTACAGGATAAAACAAACTGATTTGGCAGTTAAGTCAGTGATTATACAACCCTAGTACTTCAGCCCATACCGCAGCACATTTTCTTCTCCTGCTCTCTTCCAAGCTCATCTTCAGGCAAAATCCTCCTTGGCCACCGCTGGGGGTCCCTCCAGCCCCTCCCACTTTGAAACTCTCTTGCACGGGGAAGAGAGTCAGCCTCTTTGGTGATCTGGAAGGGCTGCTTCACATCTTGCTGGGCTTAACCCTTCTCATCTGGGAGATGGGATGCCGCTGTGCAGTGGCCTGAACCCGCGGCTGTCAAGCAGAATTCTAGCAAAGGCCACCTCCATCAGGGGCTGGCAGTACACCAGTCACACAAACTCCCGTCCTTTCACGACTCTTTCACATTTTCTTTGCCAAGGAAATGACATTTCGCCCACCCCTTCGCTTTCAAGTTTCTTATGTGACCAACTGAGGCGCTGTAGGAACCTGTAAGCTAGGTCTGGGAGAGGACAGCATGTGTCTACCTGTCACTCTCCTAGCTTCAAACAGCATCTCTAAGAAAGTGGTAGTATCACCTTCAAGGTTGTCAGCAGGTGTCACCTCTGAAGGCAACCCCTGGGCTCATGGCTACCACCTTCACCTTCCTCCTCTGGTTACAGTGGCTTCTTCCTGTCGTTCATTCCCCACTAGTTCTATGTCCCACTTAGGTTTCTAGGCTCTCCCAATACACAACCCCTGTATTTCGACATTCTCACTTGATCCTAACAGACACCTTAAACATGGAGCAAGGGAGAGACAAACCACCATTATTGGCAATGAGCTATTCTGCACCAAGCTCTTGCTGTGAGTGCTGGATCCCTAGTTTCATTATAATGTGCTCATTAAGGTTAAAACCTTTGTCAAGAGATTCATGTGCCAACTGGGTCCCTGGTTATTTTTACTTCTGTAAGTTAAAGATAAAAAGTAGCATCAACATGTAAAGTTGGGGAGTTTAGACATGATGTATGTGGGCCCAGAATGCAATGTATAGAGCTCAACATTAATTACTTTTAATAACAAGCAAATAATAGTCTGAACAAAGAGATGGAGGCTGGTGCTATTATTATGAAGAAATTGGGGTTCGGCAGAAGTGTGTCTAGGGTCAGATGGGAAGGGAAAAGGGAGAGGGCAGAACTCTGCTTCAAATGTTTTTGTATATTCAGCTTGACCGCATGGGCTTACAGACAACGGCAAACTATAAGGGACATTATAAATATCAAGCCAAACCCATCTGACCACCTAATTACTTCTGTGAGCTCTGTTAGGGGCAAAGTTCAGAGGATACAGAACCTAGATGAGCTGATACAACCCATGGCCCAGCAAGGAGAGCAGGGTTGTGGGCATGCAGCAGCAACAGAAAGCATTGCCATTGGAGAGTGCAGACTGCCCTGCCTATCTATTGGGGGGTGCTGCCAAGTTGTTCCACCTTCTCATTATCACCATGCTGAGGGCTGAGGGCTAATGGACTGTGGGTCCAGGGGGGAAATCTGCAGGTCTTCACAGCTCTTTCCACAGTGCTAGGGCCTGAACCCGTGACCTCCACCCCGTGCGCAGGGCCATTACCCACGCCTGAGACACCAGCATTAAGACCCTCTCATTACTGGCCATGCAGATTGCTGCCAGTGATAATGAGGCGGCAGGAGAAGGAGCCGTCCTTGGGGAACTCCAGACAGCCAAGCCTGCCACAAGGGCCGATTACCTAACCTGTGGTTTAGAAAATTTCTCTCTAAATTGCCAGGAATAATTTCATCCCGGGAACCTCTGACCCTTCTCTTTGTCTTTCTTCTTACACTGTGTGCCGAAAGACACAAAAGTCTAGCCTCTCTTGCCCTTTCTTCTCCCCATCCTTACTTTGACTCCCCCTTTCCCCTGTCCATCTTTTTCTCTCTTCTCTTTCCTCTTCCTGCACGAGGTGTGGTGACATAGCTTTGGAACCCAGATGTATTCTGGGCCCAGATCCCCATTCCACTCATGGGCTGCCAGGCGCTGAAGGCCAGTTGTCAGCTTTGTGGGACTTCCGCTCCCTTGCCTGCAAATTGCCACCCCATTCTCAGGGTTTTCAGGTTGTTAGAAGGAGCTCACCCACACAAAGGGGCTGTCGCACCTATGGGATCGGAACAGGTAGGCTGGCTCCCTCCTCAGCAGCTCAGCCTTACCCACTTCAGCCTGTCTTGTGCGAGGTACTACTGGAGATTCCCAAGGAAATGGCTACTTAATATTTAAGAAAAAGCCAAGACATTTTGAATTGCCTGAAGCTAAACAAAGATAAATGCTCTGCCCACTGTATATCAAGTATGTAATGGGGATGACTAGACCTTTCTGCATAGCCAAGCTATCAAGACAACTAAAATACTCAAACAGTCCAAACAATGCCCACTGAACTGACTGAAGCCTGCTTCTTCCATATAGCAGAGCAGCAGAAAGGAGGGATGCATTTGGTGGTCCAACTTTCGACTGGAATATTTTTGTCTCAAGTAAGATGACAAAGTCCTTTAAGTCCCTGTGAAAGCAGAAAAGGATGAATGAAGTTACAAACAATGGCCACAGGCATTTTTAATTGCATATTTTAATTGCTAGTGATGATGAATATGTTACCACGTTAGCTTTCACGGTCCTTGGCTAGAGCCTGTCTTTCTCTTCCCATTGGTCCATCTTGGATGGTCCTCACCTCTCGGTGAGTTTCCAGGGAACAAAGCAATCTGTCTTTGTGTACACTTTACCCAGTGGTGCGAGTACTATGACGTGTGCCAGGCACAGCTGCTGCGGAAAGGGCGGCGCTAGTTCTCAGGGTGCATTCTGAGTCCCAGGTCGTATTCTACAGGTCACTCGCTCACGGATGGGATGCAAGCTGATTTGGAGGAGAGATGCCACTTCAAAATGCAGCTCTTCCACTTGCCGGCTGCATGATCTTGGGCAAAGTTGCTTTGTGTTTCTGAGTCTCAGTAACATAAGGATGTTCTATGTAAGCTCCAAAATTCTTCCTAATTTGTACCATGACATGGCATTTGCATAACACATTTACAGGCCAAACATGACATTCAAAACTTGGGTACTCTGAAAATCTCGTTTTAACATCCACACCAACCATATGAAGTGGCACCAGTGTAAGCCATCTGCGTCATCAGACACTGAAGTCACATTTACGTGAGTAAAGAAGCGAAAGGTGAAATCAATTAGAAGAATGCATTCTGAATACTTCTAACTGCAGAGACGTTCGTTGTGAGCTATGGACTTCGCATCTGTACTCCATTTGTCCATTTGTTTGGCTGTCTCCACTAATCCAACGGCATGGCTTTTGTTTTTGTTTGTAGGCTCAGTACAATGAAGTGATCGAAAACAAAGAACAATAATATATTTTCTTTTATTTAATATATCCCCAATCCTAGTACCTTCTCTGTAGTTACTGCCTGAGGTTTGACGAACAAACAGGAGGCTTCTCTCAAAGCCTGCTGGATGGGTGCAATGAGCCACCAGCAGGGGCATCCTGCAGCTGTTACATGCCCTGTTGCTCCTCTCTCTATGCCTGTAGTTTTCAAATAAACACCAAAAATTTGTTCACTAGTTCATGGTTAAAAGGCCTAATTTCCCAGTAAAGGTGATTGTATTGCATACCCTGGCAGGGGAATAAAACATTTTCACACAATTTCATGCCTGGGGTGGGGGGGCTCTGGTCAGGAATTAACTAGATCATCTCAGTCGGAAATGAAAATTCAGTCAACCAACAGCTATTTGCCTGGCACCCAGAAGAAAGGAAAAGTGAGTAACTTGCGTGGTCTCCACACTGCGTTCCTGTGAGATTGATGTGCAGTCAATCACCAACTCTACCGAAAGGCTCTCCAGGCTCTCCCAGACATCAGAAGAACTGGTGGTGCCTGGCGTTTCCTGATTCTATGTTGAGTGCTACCGAGTAACATGATAGGGGATGACATTGTATTAGCTGGGCCAACACATGTTGAAATAGGAGGAAAACAGATTTTATAGTTAGATTGGAATTTTCATATTAAGTAGAGTTTGGGGTTTCATTTCTTTAGGCTTTTTTGTGCACAGAGTAGGAAGAGTCACTCCTATTTTGTGGGATATTCTTAATATCAAATGGGCATTGGTTATTGTGGTGGTTAATCTTCATGGTCAGTTTGACGGGATTTCAAATCACTTAGGAAACACACCTCTGGGAGTATTGATGAATGAGTTGCTAGAGGTTTAGCCAAGAAGGAAGAATCATCCTAAATGTGAGTACACTATCCCATGGGCAAGGGTCTCAGGTGGTCTAAAAAGAACACAGGAGAAGATGCCAGTACCGGTATTCATCTCTCTTCATTTCCTGGCTGTGGATGCAAAGTGACCAGCAACCTGACATTTCCCCACCATGTCCTTCTCACCATGATGAATGGCACTCTCCAAACTGTGAGCCAAAACAAGCTCTTTCATCCTTAATTTGCTTCTATCAGGAATTTTGTCACAGAGAAGAGGCCAGGGCACTTGCTTGTTCAAATGTATTCAATAACATGTATTGAGTACATTTCATATTCAAAGTTCTCTGTTGATATGTATGTATGTACTCCCCCTCACATGTGTGTATGCATGTGTACATGCCACCTAGTGTTCTAGGTGCCCAAGACACAGTGGTTAAAAAAAAAAAGAGAGACCAAAACTCCACCCTGGTGGCATTTACAATTTCACAGAAATGCCCTAAGGAAAACTGAGGGTGGACTTCCACACAGAGGCACAGTAAGCACTGGTTCTCCCCCTTTTTCACTTTCCTAGTTAACAGGGAGAAATCTGGCTTCTGTATCGACTCGTCATTTCTCTGTGAAGTCACCTGGAACATGAAAGCAGCGGTACTGAATCCCAAGGAAAGCCCAAGACTCCCTCCAAGGTAGCCGTACGCTGCTGCTCTGTGTGCCTCTCACATCTCTCCTCCTTTCCTGGTCCCTGGTTTCACATTCCTGCTTCAGTGCGTGGGTTTGTACGTGGAAGACTAAAGGGAAGACAGAATGTAGGAACTAGGCTGAACTTCACTAAACCCCACCCTGCTCCGTTCTGCCTGGGGTCCTAGGTCTGGCTTTGCCATACTGTTCCAGCAATAATGCCATGTCTTATAGATGAGATATTGGATCTATTTGACTTGCAGTAGCCACCTTTAAATTCCAAATTTTTGGTTACGACCCAGCTATGAGCCTGAATTCTTTCCTAGGTGGTATGTGCAAGTAGAGTTGTGATTAGACTAGCCAATTCTTTAAATTTGTGTAATTGGAAAGACAATGCCTGTAAAAGTCACAAAGCAATTCGCAGCAATTCTAGTTCTTCCTTTTTGCCTCCATCCCCCTGCCAAGAGATCAGAGAACAGTCCCCATATCCCACAAGAGAAGGAACATCTCATGGCTCGAAGATGTCACCCATGCAGCTCTTTCCACGCTCCCTTTTCACGTGTTCAACCTCATGCACTCACGATTGCTCCAGATCTCAGCCCATAAGTCAATAAGGCCTCTCCGATCCAGTGATTCCACCTGCACAGATCCACAAGGACACCAGCTTTTCTTTGTACAAGAAGACTCAACCCGATTAATAAGAAGTCTTTATGTTCAGTGAGTGAGAAACCTGTGACTTCTGCCTGCAATGAACAGAGGGCTGCCTGCGACGCTGCTGGTTACAGCTGGACATAAAACCCATTAGCAGCTCATTGGCTGCTTGGGAATAAAACCGCTTTGTCCCACAAAGACACTTCCGCACCAGGGGAACAAGTTTAATAAGAACCATGGTTGACAGTAAGAGGCACATTTATTTCCCATAACCTCCAGAAAGTCTTTACTGCATATAGGATAATAAGAGGCCACTGTGAATTACTGGTGTGTAATTCCACGGAGGAGGTCAGGGCCACAAGCACAGTTGGGGAGCTACTGTTGAAACACAAGGCCACCGAGGAGAAGAGGCACCCGAGAAAGCTAAGTGTCATGTGAGAGAGGCGACAACCCGCTGCCAAGCAATGGGCCAGCACAACCATGTCCTCGGGAGCATGGGCAGTGCTTCCACTCAGCAGCAGGTAGCCTGAAGCTAAAGTACTGAGCGATGTGAACATTATCTTGCCTAGTACTTAATGATTTTCAAAGCAACAGCCTAGCCCATCTTTTTGCTGGATCTTTAAAACTATGGACAAAGCTGCTGGCTAGGGCACTGTGCAGATGGGAGGAAAATGGGTCATAGAACTTGCTGGCATGCCATGTAGAATACAGACCTTTCAAGACCTGGGCTTTGCAGACCTGGCTCCTGTCCCCTCTGCAACCACATTGCACTCAGCTCCTGCTGGACTGCTTCCTGCACCTCGGGTCCTCCGAGTATGCTCTGCCCTGTGTCTGTCCGAATACTTGTTCCCTACACTACTCTAACCCTCTCTCCTCCGGCATCAGAATGTTCCCTGCTCCAGTTCGATTCAGTTATTTAGTCAAAGACCTCCTTGGTGGTCCCTCATGACTGCATCTCCATTTACCCCCTCACCTTCTCTGCTCCCTGCCTTTTCTTTCAGCTCTAAGTTTACCCATGGCATCTTCTGACAGATGTGAGGTGTCTTTGCTTACTCATTTGTTCATCATTTACTTTTCCTCACCAGAGTGTGAGCTGCCTGAGGGTACTTGGTTCACTGTTGCAAGCTATATTGGTGACCAGGAAATATTAGACACCTGGGGGGGGGGTAAACTAAGTAGTATGTACAAATAAATGATGTCATTGCTGCATGAAGTGAGAAAGAGAGGCATGGGCCATCAAGAGAGACTCCATGCAGCAAACTGCTATTTAGTACAGTGGAAAAGAATAGTAAGAAAGCCAATTGTGTAGCTACTAGAAGTGCCATATGGCCCGCTAAGCCCCTGACTTATAATGGTGTATGCAATTGTATTCATAACCCTATGAGACAGGTGTGTGGCAGAAGAAAGCTAGATGGAGATGTGAATGAGTGAGCTGAGCCCAGAGTTCCCCTGTGCTCCTTCTTAATTAGGGGGTCTATGGCCGATGTCATCACAGATGAACAATTCTGTTGTCTGGCTCCCAGGCTCTGCCTTTTCACCATCATCTCAGAACAACAAATTTCTGTCTACTTCTCTTGATCCAGCCTCATCTTTTCTATGTGCCTAGGGCCCTGGGAGGCCAATCTCTTGGGCTGTATTAATGAGATTCCACCAGGATGCCTAATGTCAAGAGAACAAAGGGAAGATGTCACGAGATTTATTACCTGGTTCCCTCCCTATGTGACCCCTTAGATTGACCACCTTCATTTGGTCATTCTCCTAAAGGTGGCCTCTTCCCGTGACTTTCTGGGTTTGGACTCTAGCACATATCTTTCAGGTTCATGAATGGTAACAAGCCTAGAAAACTGCCCAGTCTGAAGAGATTCCCCTATATCCTGCTCACAGGTCCTTCAAAATTTCCTTCATCACCACCTTTTAAATCGCCTTAAACCAAGTTTGGCCATCTGCTTCTTACAAGACACTGACTGACAATACATATTGCAGACTCTGAGTGCTAATTCTCCCCTTTGGCTTTCCTCAGCCTAACTCTGACCTCACATATGGATGCTGCATGTATGCATTCGGAGTGCTTAGCGTGACTCTTGACGCACCACACTGCATACTCGGGAAGCTTTGCTTACTGGTATTATTATTCATCCCTTCATGATCTGGCTCTCAGTTTTACTCACCCTCAGTCACTTCTAATCCCTGTGACTATTTTTACCCTCCTGGGTTAGATAGTATTCCCTCAAAGCTCATATCTACCCAAAATCTCAGGAACCACATTTGGGAGTAGGCTCAGTAGTTAATTAGTTACACTAAAATGTGGTCATATTGAATTAGAGTGGGTTCTAATCTAATGACTGTTATTTTAAAGAAAAACAAAAGAAACAGAAACAAAGGAGAGGCTTCAGAGGCAGAGATTGAAAAACTGCAGAACAAGGACTGTTGGTCCCCACCAGACATTAAGAGATGGAAGAAGTGTGGACCAGGGGCTGTTGGTCCCCACCAGACACTAAGAGATGGGAGAA
>LOEQ01000495.1:0-24047 GCA_001685075.1 Bramus lutescens | reverse complement strand
AGAGAGAGAGAGAGAGAGAGAGAACAGCAGATGAGGTGCCTGGAGAAGGCTACCAGCTAGCTGTGTTGTTGGAACAGAACAGTTCCCATGATGAAGGAAAGGAAGCCAGAAAGAAATGGTCAGGCCTTAGCTGGACCTACAAATTGTCTAGTGTGTGTATGTCTGTCTGTCTGTCTGTCTGTCTGTCTGTCTGTCTGTCTGTCTGTCTGTCTGTCTGTCTGTCTGTCTGTCTGCCATGTATTAAAAGATACAGAAGGCTGCGTATATGTGTTTGTGTCTATGCAGGTGTCTGCTATAGCTCTCTCTTCCATTTTGCTACAGGGTCAGGGAGACAGGACGCTCAGGATTGCTCAGAAACAACCCTGCTTTCAAAGGTGTACTAGGGAGGAAATGTATCCAGATGGATGGAACTACCCTGCTTTAGGTAATCCATAACAAGAGCCACATGTCCCAATCTCTAAGCATAAGCTAGTGGCTGTGGTCATTCTCTCGGGAAGCTGTGTGCCTCTGTGGGAAAGCCTGGCTTCCAGAGTCCTGAGTTTGATACCTGTGCCCATCAACTGATGATCATTGGGTCCCTAAGCCTGTCTCTTTCCCCCTCTGAGCCTCATCTGCCATCTCTGCCTCAGCATACAGAAATGAATGCTTTGATGGGAGATTTATTTATGTGCATATAGGCGCTCTCTCTCTCTCTCTCTCTCTCTCTCTCTCTCTCATCCATGCACACACACTGTTTCTTACTACATAGACATAGGATGTCACAGAGCATTCAGGAGAAATGATAATAGCTGCTCTGGGAGACATAAGTTTGAGAAGCCATGGGCAAGTAAAGGCCACCATTGCACAGCGGGCTGATAACACAGGTGCGTTTTGTTACATGACTGGGAGATTGCCGTCCAAAGCAGATGGGTAGAATGCACTTGGGATTTTATATTAGGCTTTTAACAAGGCCAGCACAATGAAAAATGGTATTTGATCAGGAGGGGGAAATGAATCTCCTCTTAATAAGAATGTTGGCTCCTGAAACTGCCTCTTCTCCAGGCATAAGTGGGACCTGGCACAGCCAGGGCAAATGTGGGGACAGCTTTCCTACCCAGTGTCCCTGTGGGATCTGATATTGGACCCTCTGGTCTGAAAGCTCACTCAAAGAACAAGACAAAAGCATGAAGCTGCCACCCTCTGTATGGGTGGGGGCTTACAGTAAACTTGGTGCTCTCATTTTTCTCAATTTAAAACACTATAAAACCTGATTTTGAAATACAATCAGTCTCCTCAAAAATAAATAAGTAAATAAAGAAATACTTAAAAAGAGAGAAAGCCCTACAGACATTTTAAGGCTCCCAGTAAAATAAAATAAGCCCCTTCTACCCGCCCCACCTAGTTTTCCTATTGGGATGTTGTCACTGATTTTCAATAAATATTGGAATGATTTTCCTCATTATCTAGTGGTACAACTTTATTTTCTGAGTCTGCACTGCATGAGGCAGAAACATTGCTCTCATTACATTCCACTTCAAACAGAGTTTCTGGGGAGGAATTGCGGGACAGAGTCCCGAATGCTGAGTGTCCAGCTCCACTGACGAAGCCACCTCCAAGCGTCAAGCTCCTGGCTCAACACAGATGCCTTGACTGGAAGCTTGAGTCCCACTTTTGAAGTCTTCCACCTGCCGTGACGCTGAAGTGACTGAAGCACATCACTGAGACTTCCCCATCGGTTCCTGTCCACAGCCCCACTCTGAGTGCCTGGTCCTGGGGAGAAAGACATCGCCAGGTACTCGGATATTTGGAAGTTTTTGGTGCTACCTCATTAACCAGCATCTGAAGTTTTGGCTTTTAAAGGTCTAACCCTCCTCTCATGTTCTGCCCTCTGGCCAGTGTCCCTCAATCTATGCTGTTACAGCCGTGCTGCACCAGAAAACTGCCCGCCATTCCTGTATATGGAGGCATGGATTCTCACACTTGCCCCCTGTTCCATCTATGTGGACTTCCCTTCTGTTCTCTAGGCAGTCATCCCCGTTCACAGTTCAAACCTAAGTAAAACTCCCTTCAAAATTACTTGCTTCCCTGCCACTCCCTGAGCTGCTCTCCAGCATCCGGCATTGGCTCCTCCAGCTAGAATATAAAGCGTGGGCCATGTAACCTCGAAAAAACCGATCCAGATGATCACCTCCTTGCCATGTGATCTTACACAAAATATACACTCTTCCGAGGCCCTTAGTTCCTCAAATACATAACGGAAACAATTACCCAGAAACAAGAACAATGCTTGCGTTGCTGGTACGCCTGTATTGAGAACTCGGTGTGACAGCCTCAGAAGGTTCTGTGTAGACAGACGCTATCGCAGACAGCAGCTATTACTGCCTCCCCAGCGCTGTAATAGGAACTCAATAACTATGCCTGCGCTTTATTACTCTCTAGCTGTGCCCTCTTAAAACCAATTAACTTTTAAAGAAGTCCCACTTTAAGAAGGAAAACTTAACATGAGTCAATCAGCGGCTGAAAAGAAAGGATCTCCGGTCTGCTATCGCTGGCACACTAATTCTCATTATATGCCTGTTAGGTCACTCTGCCCAACGAGGGCTTTTAAAGAATCCCTGAAGTTGCATAGATCTCCCAGGATTGAATGTCAATCACTCTGCTGGGTAAATCAGCTATGATTTATACAGGGACCTGGTCCCCACTTCTCCTTCCTTCTCTACCGGAAACTAGAAATGACAGGCTGTAGGCCCTAGACCCTAATATTAACCCCAGCCAGAGTTGGAAGTTTGGGTTCCATTTCTCCAGAGGCATTTTCTCAGAGGCAGGAAGTTAGAGGGAGAGCTGGGGGAGGGCTTAAGATGGAGGAAGGGAGGGGTCGTGAGCTGTTGGTTGAACAAAGAGGAAGTTTTGTACAAACTAATCCAGACCCAAAAGACAACTTCTATGGGCATGACAGCTACCCCAATGGGTTTATTCCTTCCATAGTCTTCTGTTCATTCTTCCAAGCATTGATTAAACACCCCTATGATCCAGGAGTATAGATTAAATATAGCATCTGCCTTTCTGTATGTAGGTCTTGGTCTGCAAGTGCCAAGGAAGGCAACCTGTGGCTGTTTTCAATTCAGTTTGTTTCTATGGGGATTTTCTCCATAGCTCTCCTAACAGCCACATCAAACACCTCAACATTACTATGCTAAAGAGATTAAAATAGAGTTGTGTCCTGCCCACCTTAAAAGCAGACTTTAAGACAGGGTCTACAAGATTCAGAAGGCAAACCTGAGACCTTCCCCTGGTTGAAGCCTAAGATCTTAGACTGACTCCTCCCTCTCGCTTTCCTTCTCCCTCCCTTAACCCCCCTTCTTGCCCCTCCCTACTCCCTTCTTCCCTTCTCCTTTCACCACTCAGAGGATTAGGGTGTTGCATGAGGAAGAACATTGCCTTAGGAAAAAAAAAATGAAACCCAGGGTAAAGGGCATTTGGCTGGGTGTAATGCACATGGTCAATAAAGATCTGGCTAGGCAGTGGTGGCACACACCTTTAATCCCAGCACTTGGGAGGCAGAGGAAGATAGATCTCTGTGAGTTCGAGCCCAGCCTGGTCTACAACAACAAGTTCCAGGACAGCCAGGACTGTTACACAGAGAAACCCTATCTTGAAAAACCAAAAATTAAAACAAAATAAATGAAAATAAAATAAAAAAGATCTGCACTCACTGGGCATGTGCTGTTTGCTAGATGATATGGACATTCACCTGTCTATAGAAAATTCATCTCTGCCTAAGGAGTGAGAATGCCGGGGACACAACTCTTCTCTTCTTTAAAGAAATGCACTGGGAAAGTTCCATCAGGAAGGAATGATAGACACCTGTCATTCTTGCCCTATAGTAGCAAACAGGAAAGTCAGAGACCTATTCTTGGAAGCAAAGTCTAATTCTAGAATTATACCTCACCCACGTTGAAGGGGAATAAGGTTGACTGACTTTCTGAATAGTGACGCAGTAGGTTGTTCACCTAATGTTCACTTATTCCATCCATCCATCCATCCATCCATCCATCCATCCATCCATCCATCCATCCATCCATCCATTCATTGTCAGGCAGTGGGCTACAATATTAAATAAGATACTCCTATGCTCTCACGGTGTTTATAACCTGGTGCTAGTGACAGTCATCAAGACTGAACTACTGCGTAATAGAGCCGTGGAAGAAGATGGACCGAGAAGCCACACAGGGCGGGAGAGAGGATGCAGTGAGAACAGGGAAGTCTTACCTGAGAAGGAACCAGGAGAGGAGAGAAAGGCCAAGGCCGTGGAGACCACATGATAGAGAGGGGAAAGGCATGGTAATAACTTGACATTCAAGATCTTCGTAAGCCACAACTCAGAAAGATGGAGCCTTAGCCGCCTGCTTTGCTACCCTCCTGCTACCCCCTCATTCTTGATTTGGTCACAATGAAGGCACTTGTGAAAACCTACACCACCTCTCCTCACTATATCTGAGGAAGAGCACGTCCAAGTGTTTAGCAGAGAAGCAAGGACTCTCACCCAACTCCTTCTTCCACTGGGCAATCCATTTGCTTTCCCTGGGCCTTGGAACTCTGTTCTGTAAACCAGAGCTCTAGCAGCACCCTTGCAGAGCCACGACAAGGGTTACATGCATGATGTGCATGCCGTGCCCAGGCTGTGTAACGTGTTTACAGATGCATGACATTTCCTGCCACTGGTGCTATTACCACAACTATTATTATCCTGAGCAAAGATTAAGGTTTTGTGTTAATGTCTTTGACGGTAAGAGTTTCTGGAAGGAGAGATATATGAGAGGGAAGATTGCCCCTCCATAAAAAGGTTTTCAGTGCTCTCTATTAGGAATCATGAGCAATCTGACCTTGTAAAAAAATAAAATGGTCTGAATTCTTTACATCTTGGCTCAGTTCCTAAAGGCAGCTAAAGTGAGATTAGAGACAAAGAGAAACATTGCAGGGAAAGGCTGCCTTAATTTCCGAGGTGAATGAGATGGATAGCCCCGGTGCCCAGCGGTAAACCTCTTAGTATTTATGAAACTGAAATTACACCATTCCAATAAAAGGGAAAGTTAAAGAAGAGTGCACTCTACATAATGGCCTCTTGTTAGGCCTTCCTGATTACCTGGGCTCTGTTTTCATGAAAATGCCAGTACCCAGTGTGCCAGGACCCCTGTCTTCCAGGAGCAGACAGGAACTGTTTATTTAGCCAAATGAAAATTTACACTTAAATAAAAAATACTAGCAGTGTTTGGACGTGAGAAACAATTACCTGGACTCAACATCACAGCTACAAATTGCATCTGCAGGAAAAGCCAGGCGGGGGGCGCCCATCACACCTCCGTGACCCCACATCAAAGGCAGCCAGCCTTGTTTCTTCATCTGCAGTTTGAACAATATTTTCCTTTGATCTTGGACACCACGAACCAGCATGGGAGAGGCAAGGGAGGGGAGGAGGTGCCCTGGCTGATGTAGAACAACATGCTGAGGTTGTGTGGTTGAAATGCCAAGTAGGGTCAGGAAAACCCCATTTGATGGAGTGCTGAAAACGAAGAAAACAGTCAAGGTGGAAGGGTTTTTTTGCTCAGGTGGCAGGTCTTTCCAAGAGGTAGCTGCACGTCGTTGAGCTGGCAGGGTGGCATGATGGCAGGCGGGAAGAGAGGGGTGAGAAGGTTGATTGAGAGAGTCCAGACTGGAGTACCCTGGGAAGGAACCTGGACCCAATATCAAACCTTTCAGATGACATAGGCAACCAGCCCCTCTCATATTCCACCCAGCCGCACCATTGGAGTTAAGGATGGTTCTTCCAGTTTGGATTCCCTCTCCCACATCTCCTCCTCTCCTGCCTTTAACCCTGGAATTTGGATTGGGGGGTGTGTGGAAGTGTTCAATCTGTCCTTCACCCCTCAGGCTCCCATTCGTGTCTCTACACCTGCCGAGTTGGTGCCCATTTTCAGGGAGAACACAGCCAACTGTCAATCTCCGGGTTGAGCACACAGATGGCCTCTCCCATCAGGCCAGAGCCAGGCAAGTAGAGAGACTAACAAGAACTAACAGTTTCTCTGGCAGGGGGCACAGAGGAAGGACACCCGGGACAGTTCCAGGAAGCCTTCCCAGAAGTAACACTAGCAGGATTCTAGAGATGCAAAGGAGTCCTAGAGGGAAAGACTTGAATTACTCATTTACATGAGTGTGCTAGATACATTTAATGTAGCATTAGATACATTTGCTAGCCCCCTGTTCCTCTAAAGGTGTTCCTCCTGGGTAGCTCAGGCCTGGTCACACCCTCTCCACAGACACTGTTGTTGGTCCTTCCCATCTGGATCAGCAGTTTCCAAGCTACTCTTACGAGTTGGGTAGATTCTTTCCTACCCTCCAACTCCTCAGCAGGGTAAAGGAGCCAAAAGAAAGAAGGCTGTTCCCAGTCCTCCTGCCTTCTCTCCCCCTTAACAAAGCCACAATGTTTTTACTAGTTTTATTCGGTTACTCTTTCAAAACCATTGCCTTCAATGAAAGATTCAGAACCTTTGAAATGCACACAGCCACAGCCTGAGGTGCAGACCCAGATCCAGGCATTAGAATGGACAGTCTCTGGGGTTCTTCCTAACCTGGCCAAGTTCAGCAGGAAATCTTGCCACACCACCACCCAGACTCACTATGTAGCCCAGTAGGTGGGGAGAGTTCTGCTGAGTGTGTGTGGTCATTACACTTTGTCTCCTCTGATGTCTCTCTGAAGCAAGAAACATTAGCCCCATGTGACTAACCACTGAAACTCCCAAATAGGAGACAACAGGCCCACGGTCACAAAGAGGGCAGGTGACAGACCTCAGACCTACCCACTTGGACATCATTAGTGGGGATAAACAGACCCCAGACTCAGTTTATCATTGCACCCACCCATATACTTCATACCAACAAAATTCTGGCTGCTTCTAAACATGTGTGTTCTCATCCACACCATTCGGCCAAGACTAATGGACCTGTATGGGGTTTCCAGCTTAGTAATTGCAACCTGCTCTATCGAATGGCCCAACAACCCAATGATTGTCAGGCTACGTGCCCTGCTTAGTAAGCTAAGCTACCAAGTCCTAGGATCTGCTGATAATCTGTATCTATTAGGAAAATAGCTTAAGATTTATGTGTGTGGGCTCACATTACAGTTTTCCAGAATGGGTAGCTAAGAGGGTACAATGGAATGCTGAAGACAAGTCCTTCTTTATCAATCTGCTCAACCATCTAAGATGGCTACCAAGATGTCTTTGTTGGTTGCTTCCCTCAGTCTCAACTGGAAATGATTTCACTGTGTAGTAGGAAATGTCTTCCTTAGAGCCCACTGCCACCAGCCCTAGTGGACTCCTGTTCCTTCTACTAGCCAGAACCTTATCATATTGCTTTCTAAATTTAAGAAAGTCATAAAGGGAAAAGGATGGATATGATTAAACTAAACCAGAGTCACTGACTTGTGCAAAGCCCTTTATTGGAATACATGTTTAAGAGGAGAGCATGCGTTCAAATAAAACTGAGTTTCTGTTCCTAAGAAAAATGGAGAACGGAACAGAGTGGCAGCCATTTCTTTAAATGACCCTTTTCCAGCCCTGTCGTTCCTTACACCAGCCAATTGTAACACCTCACATGGATTATTGCTACAGGTTTCTAATAGGACTCCCTACTCCAATACAGCACCATCCTTCAGCCAGCGTAAAGTACATATAAGACAGATACAATCATATATCATCTCTATTTAAATATATCATGATTTCCCACCAGAATAAGTCTACATATTTTGTGATGTTGCCTTCTCTCATCCCCACAGGCTCCAAAATGTCCTTCACTGTATGTGATCGCTCTGTCTGAGAGTTCCAAACCACCCTTCTCTGCCTTTTCTTGTCACTGAGGACCCCGTTTCACAGTCTTGTGTCAGCTCCAAGGCACAAGAATGCTAGCAAATCTCAAGCTAGGAGCTGAACAGGGAGGCATGAGGAATGTCATCCAAAGGCTGATGCAGTCAAGGAAACTTGGGGGCAGAAGAAGATGACTGTTAAATAAAGGGTACACCCGAGGAACAAAAGGAAGAAAGAATTGCAGAGACAACAGCAATCCATGGGCACCAACTGGGACACGAAACTATTTCAACAGACTGGAAACATCACCTTCACATAGTGGTTTCTTAGACTTTTCCAGCACACAGAGGTTACAGAGCATTGATGAGCCCTCCCCTGGCTGATATGCTTCTGGTGTACTATTTGCACTTGGCCTGCTATATATGGCAGAAGCCTGACTCTGTGTCCAGGATCCCAGTTAGCTTGTTTCCATCTACTGGAGGGACCAGAGGCTATGCTAGTTGGGGCAAGGGTTTCCTTATTCCTTTATTTCTACCATGGGTAATTTAATCAAGCTCTTACACTTCAGTGGCTAGATCATCTTCTGGAGAGGTCAACCAATGGTGGAGGAGCACCCCCCAGGCCACATGGGGCTACAATCACCTGGTTCCATCACTTTCTCCTTCCCACCGTAGGATGGCAGTAGCTTCCTGCCATCACCATGCCCTGGATGCCTCCCAATCTCCTGATAGCTTTGTGGTTTTTCCATCACTGTGTAACCAATTCTTGGAATTCAATTTGCTGTTTTCCATTCTTTTAGTTGATTTTGTTTTTGTGATGGAGTCTGACAGACAGAGGCACTAAGCCAATTCTTCAAGATTTCTTTGTGAAATGTCTCCTTGCTCCATCCTTTGTTTTGATTTTTAGGAAGCAGAGCATGGTAATGACAAGCAAAAGGATGGCAGCTGGTAGATCAAGAATCAAACTCCTGTTAGCCATGGGTTATCCGAAAGCTGTTGCGAAAAATCATCCAGCCTCTTGAGTGCTGGTTTCTTCAGCTAAGGCTAAAAGTAGGGTCCTCTTCTAAGCCATCATTTTAAGGCCAACTAGAATATTGGATAGAAAGTACCACGGTGGGTTTCTGACACCATGCATTCAAGAAACAGCCCTCTACAGTGTCAGAACACTGCTCACCGGATCAGTGAGTGGTCTGAATGTCTTTAATATCTGCTACAGCAGTGCTTAACAAACTTTATTATGCATCAAAGAACCTCGTGATTGTATTAAATTCCAATTCAGATTCTGCATGGCTATGGTAGGGCTGGGATTCTTGCTCTCCATGCCTGCTTCCAGCTGACGTTACTCTTCATGCTTGTGGCAAGTCTCTAGGCTCTGAGTTGGCAAACGTTTCCTGTAAAGGGCCTTAGGGAAAGTATTTTAGGTTTTAGAAGCCATGCCATGGCTTATGCAGATGTTCATACCACCAACAGGAGTTTTTCAGAAAAGCAGGCACTAGGGATTTGGCTTCAAGGCTGGAGTTTGCTGATCCCTGTTCTAGACTGAAAATTGTCTCAGGACATGGTTGGCTTTAGTGGCCTTTTAATTCTCAAATTCTATCACTTGGGGGGGGCTGGAGGAATAGCTCAGTGGTTAGGAACACACTGCTCTTGACAAAGACCTGAGTCTGGTTCCTAGAACCCATGTCAGGTGACTCACAACCACCTGTAACTCAAGCTTTAGGACTTCTGACACCCTCTTCGGGCCTCCATGGGCACTGAACTCATGTGTATAACCTCAGGCACACACATACATAATCACACAATCAAAAATCAAAGTAAATAAATAAGGATGATTTGCAGTTGTTCCTATGGAGAAACTAGAAAATTCCAAGTTTTTGTATTTGGTATTTTCTATGTCCCAAGACATAATCCACATATTTAGTAGATACTTTCTTTACTGCTCACATGCCTCTGAAGAAGTAGCTGTCACTCACTATGACACCCCAGTTTTCAGAGGAGACACAGAAGTTGGCTGAGTCTTTATGGGTCACAAAAGAGCCAGGGTCGAGGACCAGAATCCCATTCATTCTTCTTTTCCCTCTCACCCTCAGACCCCATAGTGGTGTTTGGCACATGGTAAGCAATTAGTGAAGAATTCCTGATTGATAATTTTAAGTTTCCTGCTCTGAACTCACATTGCTGTGAATGTGGGTCACAAAAAAAGGTATTAAAGTCCTCTGTATCCTAGGCACATACATAGAAGTTGAGCCTTGAGCTACCAATTATCATATCTAAAAATGCCTAAAATGCATTAATAATTTAGCAGCTACATTTATGTAGGGAAAGATTTCCTAACAGTGCATAAGTCCTTGATGGCCAGAAAGTGTGTGTCCAGTGAAGGTTTAAGTAGTGGGTGACATTTCCTATGTATTTGTTAGCTGACAGGAGAGAGAGGCAAAGTAAAATGAAAGACAGAAGAACCTCCAAGGAGGGCCTTTTGTTGTAGAGATGCCTATTTGTTGCATTGAGAACTCCTCTGTAGACAGAGGACTTTGAGCACGCACCTGCCTGAGTTGCTAATGCTCCAATAAATAGCCCTTCGCCCATGTTGCTATAATTAAAACTCATTGGCTTAGCAAGCTACATTTGGATGGCATTCTTTGGTGTTTCATTGCCTTCTCTAACTCGTGGATGGATAGAAATAGCCTTTCCTGGGAAAGTCATACATCACTTTTTCAAACAATGAGATTATCAAGGAGATTTTAAGTACCATTTCCCTTAAGGGAAGTGACCCCAAACTATCAGGGTTTTAAGATACAAGGATTTGCATGCGTTCAAGATCTGACTCCGGCTCTGTGTTTCCCTTTTCCATACCTTCCTTTTAGGTCATCGTTCCTACCAATTTATAATGTCTTTCAAACCAAGAAACCAGATTATTAGGATTACTTTCATTGCAAGGTAAGTGTAAATCAATCCTAAGTAATGGCTTTATAGACTTTATTAATTAAAGAAGGTGAGTTTCAATGCATTTGCTTTGTGACAGTTATGATATGACACTCAGGAGTGTATGTCTGCTTGTTCACCTACCTATGAATGAGGTCATTAGATATCAGACAAGAGTAGTTATTAAGGGGGTGAAGAGATGGCTCGGCACTTAAAAGCATTGGTTGTTCTTCCAGAGGAACCAGGTTCAATTCCCAGCACCCACATAGCAGCTTACAACTGTTTATAATTCCAGTTCCAGGAGACTCAACATCCTCTTCTGGCCTCATCAGACACTAGGAACATACACAGTACACAGACATGCATGCAGACAAAACTGTCATACATACAAAACAAAATTTTAAAAGTCATTTTAAAGTAATCATTAAACTATGAATGATCATTCATGTCTATAATCTCTGTACTTAGGCTAAGACAGGATGCTTGTTATAAGTTTGAAGCTATCCTGGGCTACACAGTACATTCAAGGCTATCCTGGGATATAGAGCAAGACCCTGTTTCCAAACAAACCTAAAAATACTCTTTAATACAGCTATACTTTATCAATGTTTTAATTTAATGATTAAGAAAACCATAGCTCACATATAATCAAGAGCTTGAGTAGCAAGTGGAGGATACTTCCCTGTGAATTGTTGGCCAGAGGGGCTGCAGAGGCCCTAGAGAGAATACAGGCTATCACTGTCACTCTTGGCTATCTACCTGAACTAGCCAGAAAGACTGTTGCTGGAGACAACACACGCTTTAGTTACAGAACACAGTGGTGTCTTTCATGCTGGCTAGCATTCTCAGTGCTGGCCAGTGCTATCCATGCTGCAGGAAGAAAATGCTCATCTGAGCTCTCACCCAACTATAGACCATGCTTGTGACAATATAAACCACATGTAAGGTATGTCCACTGGTGTAACAGTGGCACAATTATTTTGAGGATGACCAAATTGTGACTGAATTTGAGGCGAGCTCTACAGGAGGGAATATAAGCCTGCCCAAAAGCCTATGACTGGGAAGGACATGGGCCCAAGTGGGGAATATATTACCATGAGTCTCCTAAATGAACATGTTATTAAACTGACTTCTAAATATTGATACTTTACCCATAGACCAGGGACAGAAGAGTTTCTTTCTACAGAGGTTGAAGGTTCATAGAGTGACTCATCCCTGGTTAAAGTGCTTCAAACAAGTGACTGATGAGCACACAACTTAAGCAGGACACAAACATTACTGCCAACAACTACTCCACAGGTACAGGGACCATCACAAAAGAGAAGAGAGGAAGAATGGGGAAGAGTGTCATAAACTGTTGTTTTATAGGTATGTCACTGCCATTCCAACCATGAGTACATAGAAGCTATGGACACTGGAACAAGACTGGGGCCTCCAACCTCATCACAGACAGAGGACATACCTATGAGACCCCATGCTTTCCTGAAAGAATGGCTGCTAGAAGAGTGGGTATTATTTTCTCCTTTGGGATAGCCACTGGGGAACCAGGAGGTATCATCCCACGGGCTGGAGTTCTCAACCATATGGTAAGTGGAAGCAGAGGAAATCAGATGAGCATCAATATTCATCCCTGATACCTGACTGGACCCATGCTCTGATGCCTCCTTTCTTCCATGGTGAGTCGTGCCCTTTTCGCTGGCATGCCCGTCTCACATGGCAGACTATACTCTCAAGCTGTGAGTGGAAGACACCATTCCTTCTTTAGGTTGTTTGGGTTAGGCATTTCTGCCACAACAAAAACCATAACAATGACTATACCTGAGGACACTGAACTCCAAAGGGAAGAAGGAAGATGCTAACTCCATTGAGCTAGAGATAAGTTCCTGAGCAGAAGAGAAAGGATGAATAAGCAACTCGAGGCATGAAGTGTGCAAGGCAGAGCACAGTGCCAGAGTGAGACTGGCATGAGACAAGGCTGAAGATGGATCCAATGTCCTCACTTCCACTGTCCCAGCTCCCCAGACACAGTGGAGGGCACTGGCTACTGCCACCGTCTCTGTGTTGCTTTCTGGAAAACAGATGGAAGACAGAGAAACCATGTGATGCCAAACCAGCCTGGAGCCTGTTTGTGACCCCTCCTGGTCCTTGAGACCTGACCCTGGTTTTTTTTCCTTGTTTCCTCCAAGGACATTAAGAAGCATTTTCAAATTAGTTATACCAGGGGCTCTTTTCCTATTAGGAAGAAAATGAAGCATTTACTGGATGTTTGCTCTGTCAATTATTATAATTTAATCGGTTCTGTACAACAAAACAATTGAGGCCTCCTATCACTCTTTACAGTTATAAAAATGAAAGGGTCAGAGAGGCAGAGGAGATACCCAGCCAGGCAGTGGTAAGCCGAGGTGGTGACCTTCATTACACACCTCGCTGTTCACCTGTCTGCTCCTCCTGTACTTCTTCCCTTTAGCATAAGCCAACAAAGCCATCTGCAGAGGATACCACAAGAAGCTCAAGAAAACAGTAGAGGTGGACGGGAGGCCCTGTCATTTGCTTTAAGGTCCACCATAAAGATGAGAGGGAAACCATTTCTTCCTGCGCCCCTAGGATCGCCAGGACTCCAGCTTTCAGCAAGACATACACAGCAGATCAAACCAGGAACTTCTAGGTGAGCTTAGAAAAGGGCTGCTTTACAAACACATAGTGAGGAAAGAGAGAGCTCACAGATGGATGTTCTGGGTTCCATCATCACCTTCTTTTTGAGGGCTCAAAGAAAGTCTATAGGAACCCAACCTTGGAGAGGACAAGGAAGGGCCAGGGAGAGGATGTTGCCTTACAATAGCTGTGACACTCACTCCAAGTCCTAGAGGGCAAAACCTAGGGTTCATAATACTCAGAAGTCACACTCATTTCCACCTCTCCTGAAGTTAAAGACACTCCCATTGGCCCAATTCAACCAGAAGCCAGAGGGTGTTAGGGGGTAAATTAAGTTCCCTCTTATTCTGAAATCCTACCCTCCAGTAACTCAGGATGGGTCTGCAGATGAAGATACAAACTATAACTAGGGAACTAAAACAAATGAGGACTCTCTTGGTCCTAATCTGATTTGACTGGTGTTCTTTAAGGAAGAAATTTATCTACAGTCATATTCAGAAGAGGGACGATATGAAGACCTAGAAAAGATGGTGCTGTTGCAAATCCTAAGAGAAAGCCTTGGGTGAAAGCTCCCCACAGACATAGACCTCAGAGGTCCAGTTTCAGGAATCTGTGAACTAAGTATCGATGATTTTAGCAATCTAGGGAGTAGGGATTTGTAATGGCAAACCCAGTAGTATAGCACAGAGGGCGAGGAAGATTGTGGGTATAGTGATCCCAAGTCACGAAATAGGTACCAATGAGGTATGTGGCTGCAGAGAGGCCAACAGAAGACAGCAGCATGCAACTCCTACCACACATCTCCAGCTGTTTCAAAATGCTTTCCACTCCCAGGCTGTGCTTTACTGGTTACTACAGTGTGGTCCTGTAAGAGGACATGTATCTGCACCCTCCCCAGACATTTTCCTCATGGGAAGCTCACTGCAGTCACCTTTCTGGGCATATATGCTCATATTACAAATCTTCTCAAGTACCTTTCCTTCATGTTTTACAAGAATGCCCAAATATTCAAAGATAAACATCTTAACAATGAGGAATATGTCTTCATCATTTCTGATGACCAAATGGGTGGTGGATGGATAGGATGAAGAAAGTTAGCATTTATCAATTATGATGCATGGTGGTTTGCCTGAGAATGCCCCACATGGGCTCATGTCTTTGAATACTGAACCCCAGCTGGTGAACCTCTCTGGCTCAGACCTGTGGATAAGGATGCAGGCTCTCAGCTACTGCTCCAGTGCCATTCCTGCCTGCCTCTCTGCCTGCCACTATGCTCCCTGGCGCAATGGTCATGGACATACTCTGAAACTGTAAGCCCTAATAAAAACTCTTTCTTCTAAAACTTGTCTTAGTCATGGTGTCTGCACAGCAATAGAAAAGTAATACTATGGATTCTTTACTACTAAGGCTTTCAGGCATTTTAATACTGCTGGAGTAAAAACCATGGATCAAGGAACAAACTATTATTATCTATTCATACTGTAGTCTCTTAAGTGCCAGGCAGGTACCAGCGAACACATCAGACAAAATGTGGACTACAAACCCTAGGGTGGGCTGGTTCATATCACTGATTATAGATCAGGCCATGACCATACACTGGGCCAGAGGATCCCCGAAACATCATCACTCCAAACAAGAGAGTAGAAGGGAGGCACAGAAAAGCTAGGCTTGCTGTGTAAAGTTATATAGACAATAAACTAGGAAGGACAGGAGTGCTCAGTTCAAGACACACAGTGTAAATACTACATCAAGGTTAGGGTTGTAAGCTTGAAGGTAGAGCTTTTGTTTGAATTACCCGAGGCCTTGTCTTTTACTCCCTTTTACCACAAACAGTAAATAAACATATATGCAAATTCATGCACTACTGACCACCTTTACCACTATATAGCCTTTTTACCAAGATACTTTCCACCTAATCCCAGTGGATCACATGACCTGTTTTCTCTACTCTTGGCTCAATCCCTTTCATTTAAAATCAGCCCCTTCTTCACCTACATCTTGAAACTCTCCTCTGCCAGAGTTTTATTATTTATGCTGAATTCTTAAAGTTTTCAATAGTGGTAAAAATGTATAGAATGTAAACTCTACAGTTCTCACTAATTTTGAGTACACACTTCAGTGCCATTACATAGTGCACTGGCCATGTGAAGTGTTTTTCTTTATCCCAAATTGAACCTTTACTCTCATTAACAAAAATTCTTTTTCTGCTGGCCCATGGTAGCCTCTATTCTATTCTTTGTGTCTATGATTTTTGCCGACTCTAGATACATCATAGAAGTGGCTGGAAAAATGGTTCAGCAGGAAAAGACACTTATATCTCGACCCAACAATCCGAGTTCAATTCCTGGGATCCACATGGTAGAAGCAGAACAGTAATTTCATCAAGTTTTCTTCTGCTCTCTACATGTGTGCCATGACACATGCATGCCCCCACCTCTACCCTTACTCCCCTTATCATACAGGCATACATGCATGCTAAATAAATATCTAAAAAATTATAAGTGGAGTCATGTCATACTGTTCTTTCATGTCTGGTTTGTTTCACTCAGCCTAAAGCCTTCAGGTATCTTTTGTGGTGTTACATGTGTTTGAATTCCATTTTTTTATAAGTTGGAAGGTATTTCAGTATGTGGATTCACCTTATTTTGGTTATTTTTTTCTCATCAGTTAGCAGGCATTTGAGATAGTTCACTCTTTAGCCACTGGGAGTAGCATTGCTATGAATATATGTGTGGGGCATGGGAGTATCTTAAGAGGTCATGCTTTCCACTTTCTGGTACAGACCCAGAGGTAGAACAGGTGAACCACATATGACCCTGCTTTCCTTCTGGAGGGCCTGCCAAATTAGTTCCCATCTCGGCAGTGTTTGTAGGCATGTACTATATGTTTACTTATTTTGATTATTGGATGTCACCATTGTAATACGCTTTTTGAGTGGATGGATGGAGTTAGTATGGGTTCTGTCCTTTCAGAGAAGAATCTCAGCTTCTACACATGTAGGGTAAAGGTCTCGGCACAAGAAATCCAAAGCAATAACATCAAAGAGAGAAGAGGAATTGAGGGCAAAGAGGGGGATGAGAGATAAACATAGAAGAAACAGTAACGAGTATCTGGTCTGTATGGGGCTGCAAAGAGGAAAATCAGTCTTCGGGGTCAGCTGCTAAAGGTATCATCAATTATATGGGAAGAAGCATTCTGACAAAATGAGGTAAACAGTTCAGACCTGAAAATGAGGACAGTCTTGGGTTACCTGAGGGCGATTAATGTGGAACAGGCTGAAGGATGTATGAAGTATCCTGTTTAACTTAAATAACCACAAAAGTCCTTCAACAATGTTTAGAACTTATGGTCCAAGAAAATGCCTAGAACTCCTTAAGTATTAGCAAATATGTTGGAATTTGTCTCTAATGCCAACCTATAACAAACTTGGCACAGGATTAAGGCAAGTCACTTCCATCGTGTGTAAGTTACTATCTTAATACATCTAGTGGACATACAGGTAATTGAACACTGCTTTGGTGATAGAAGCATGGCAAAGGGGAGTTGAGGATATAAAGCCTCACCTGGGGAGAGCACAATGGCTAGAATGGATTCCTACATGCTTGTGAAGTCTGCAGCCTCACTTAAATGCCCCTTGCCCATGTGACTTCTAAGGGCCACCCCAGCATCCTCATGATGTCCAGATAGGCTCTTCACTACAAAAGCAGATATCTTGTGGATGCTGACCCTGACCTACACTCCTCTGAGCCCTTTCCATGTATTAGATTATTTAATGAGAACATTAAAGCAAAGGCAGGTTCAGTTACTTCTCCAAGACTACAAAGACAGTCAGGCATAAAGTATGAATTCAAATCTAGGCATAGATAGGTCTACAAAGTCTTCACTTTTGACTCTGCTTCGTCTTGCCTTTCTCAGTGGGTATAGTTGTCCTTCTCCTCTTGAGTACAAATGAGGAATTAGTAATTTGATGAACAAGGGAAAAGTTAGAAATAGGAAGGAAAAGAAAAATGAATATGGTATGCTCAGGCTAGTTTACCAAGAGCACCAGATTTCAGAATAACATAGTCTACCAGGATGGAGATCTATGAGCTCTTGAGGAACTAGTTATACCCATTGCTTATTGGTGGAATTATATCTATCTATGCCTAATGAGGCTGCTCTATGGCTTCATATTTTTTAATGAAGAGATGATCAAATTCCAAGAGTTTAAATGAGAATATTAGACTATTCTTTAAGAAGATTTTTTCCAGAAAAATAAAGAGATGCTAATTTAAAAAATATGGTTTTTATTTGCAGTAAAGGGTTTGTATTTTTAAATAATGATGAGTAATAGAAAACTTCCCCAAGTTCTTAAAGACTTGTTTTTCTTTAATGAATAAAAATATAAACAAATCAGTAAAAGCTTTACTGAAAAGTCTGCTGGTAAATCCTTTCATTCATTTATTTTCACATTTTCTGAAACCAGCGTTTCTACTAGAGTGTATAACATCATTTGACGTACCTTGAACCTAGGAAAAATACAAAAATCGTCAAAGAAAAATAGTTCTTTGCAGAAGGTCTCATTGAATGTCTTGAAGAGTCTCCATTGCCATTAAGGGAAGGACAACTTGCCATTGTCCTGCATGTTACAGGGCATTCACCATCCTCGGTGACAAAAACCAAAACTATCCCCTACATTTGCAGATGCCTCCAGAAGTACCACACTAACTCTGGCTATGAATGACAGGCAAACAGTAGTGGTCATCAGGTAAAGGCCAGTCTGACACTTCCACAGGTACCACAGCGATTCTGAGTCTGGTTGGAGGGAGAAAACATGTATGTGAAGCAGGCTATCAATCAAGACATGTATGATACCTAGCACATGGTTAGGAGACTAGTAAAGCTCATCTCTTGAATGCAAAGCATAAATGAAATACCCAAAAAGGCTGGAGTCCAACTTGCATTGTGCTACTGGGAAACCACCCTTGTTCTGTCATGAGCATGTAGAGCTGGGCTAGGCCCAGGAATGGAAAGCGAGGGGATGCTAGAGGATAAGACCCACCAAATCTTCAACACCCAGCACAGGGACCTCACTGGGCTTTCCTAACACTGAATTTGACAAGTCTTTTCATTTAGATGTTCAGGGTTTAGAAGGATAGAGCCAAAACAGGGAAGATAAGGGAAGAGAGATTTTCAGCATCCGGTGCAAAAGGAAAGCAGCGCTATTCTGTGTACTTTATGAGCTGGAATGAAGCCATTGGGTACCATTGATAGCACTAGACCCACAAAGATATGGCAGTCACCACTGGTACCAGATGTAGCTAGCCTAAGTAGGAATATTGATGAGCCACTACAGCTGAAGAAAAGTGACAGAGCCAGTTCAGAACTAAATTACCCTTCTCAGCTAAACCTCATTCCCCAGCTCCTCAGCCTTCCTTTAACCCATTTATTTAATTTCTCTTAACATATTTAAATTGATTGGAGGGAATTATGAGGGAGACAGATGAGACAGGTCGCAACATTTGTATGCACATTAAAATAAAGAAAATTAAATGAAAGATTAATAGGGCAGACAGGTACCCACGTAACATGATTTCACTTCGAAGCAATTTATTTCCATTCAAACTGTGATAAATAACCACCAAGTGATATAATAATTATGCATTTCTTGGTGTTGAATGGGATGTGGCAATTATTCTCTGAAGTGGAAATATCCCATGGACTTTCAAAAGGGAGTGCTATACGTCCAATAAAGCTACAAACCATGACCCCAAAAGAAATTGAGTTGGCCTGTTTGTATTCCCATTGTGGTGTCTGAAAAGAATGTTCTCACCCTCCAAGGCAAACCTCCCTTTCTGTTTGATAAAGTCCTGTGATTTGTGACCACAGAAACTCAGAGAACTCCATAAATTTTGTGCTTTGACATTCCTTCATGAGGCGGAGCACTGGAAAATACGGCTGCCGGAAAAGGCAGAGTCTTAAGGCCCTGGAATAGTCCTGGGTTGAGTGGTGGGCCATGCTCTTTCCAAATGGCTTGCGGACTGAAGAATAATCCAGCGCATTTCAAAAGGCCTTGCTCATTTCTAAGCAAGAGCATGTTTGGGAATCTACATCTACACTTCCTAGTGGGATCTGCTTTGCTGGGATTCTTTACTGTTCGTCTTCACGCAAGCTGCCTTGGCTCTCTGGCGCACACTCTGCTTGTGTGTATGCAGGAATCATTTCATCCTAGAAACTCTGCTGACGGGGAAGGATGGACAGCAGAAGGAGACACTGATGGGGAAGCACCAGAGCGACAGTGGAAAAACTTGAGACCCAGTCCTGAACAAGCCTCTTATCAGCCATGCAAACCTNTGCCATTAAGAAAGAGAGCAATGTCCAAATACATGGCTCGTCCAGCACAAGGCTCTATCTTTGCTGATGAAGCTAATGGAGAACCCAAATAACCTCCTTAGCCATCCACTCTCTGCATATTCTTGTTACTTCTTCTCTGTTCACTTAATAAAATTTCACTTAGCAGTGGACTCCCTGGAGAAACAGAGATGAATCACAATCTAGCTAAGACGCCAGCTTAGCAACCTACAAAAAGCACTTCAAAAGAAAACTTGTCTCATTTTATCTCTGCACCAGCTATTTTGAGTATTTACTACTTTCTCCATTTTAAAGACGAGAACACCAACTTTCCAGGAAAATGTAGTTATTTGCCCATCATCCCAGTGACAGTCAGTGATAGGGACAACATGATAACTGTGGACTTAGGATTCAAATCAAGGGCTCCTCCTTGTAGGTCCTGGATATCTTCTGGAAGAAGAGTCGGCCATGAAGTAAGCCTGGAATTCCAACTCATGCTTTTAAGTTCTTTTCTCTGTAGAACTCCATCAAGGCTTCCAAATCCTCCATAAATATTCCTGTATTCAGCACCTGCCTGAACTATGTGACAGGCATTCCTCTGAGCCATGAAGATTAATTCCCTACTCCCCAAAACTGAATTCCTAGTTGGGAGACCTCAGAAGAGCACCAGATACATTTATTATACTCAGAGAGTTATATAACAGCGTAACTACAGGCTGAAGCCACAGTGTGTGAAACAAAGGTATCTTCGTATTCAAGAAGTGGGGAGTGGGAGGCAGTTCACAGAGGAATGACAGTTAAGAAGAAAGCTGAAAAGTCTGTGGCCAGGGAAAAAGAGGAGCTGGGGTATCAAATAGTGAATACCTTGGAGCAAGGTAGATGGGAAGCTTTGGACGACACGCCGTGGATAGGTAAGCAAGAGCAAGATATGAGGTAGAGAGAAAATCTCATTAGGCAGAAACCACACCACGTGGGGCATACGGGAGAAGTCAGATCTTCAGTCTGAGAGCTCCAAGGAGTCATGGGGGATTTTTTTTTTTTTGGCTGAAGGAAATAGCATCAGATTTGGCTTTTAGTCAAACAACTCTGCTCTGTTGAGGATAAACACAAGCAGGAGAGAATGAAGCTAAAGATCAGCTGCTAATGTCTCAGGGTGAGTTGAGAACACGGATATAGAGATGCAGAATCAAGGGACACCACCCTTCGGGTTGGTATTTCTCAACGCCCACTTGAGCCAGCACTAGATGAGCCACCAAATGTTAGGTCTTGAACAAAAGTAGCAGGAGTCACAATGTTTTCGCTGACCTAGCTTTTGTTAAAAGTTTAAATATACTACCTTGCATTCAAGAATGAGAACGGCTTAATAATGTAAGCACATATCTGTGCCCTGCCTTAAAAATGAAGATGCCTAGGCCTTGCTGGCACTGTGCTAAGCTTGCGTGTCTTAAGGTGGTACCCAGGAACCAGTATTTAAGACCCACTGATGGTAATGTACAGTAAATTTCAGAACCACAGCTGTGAACTACAAAGCATATGACATTTTTTATTCTGGGGAACAGCTTTAATTAGAAAAAAATAATTTCCACTCTAAAAATAACTATTTCAATTAACCTGAGCCGCCTTATGCTTAATGGCATACAAATGCCCCAAATAGCATAAAATACCCCAGTGACAAGCATGCATATGACATTTAGCTGGGAGGGAAACTGACATGCATGCTGAATAAAGCTGAGAGAGTATTTCAGAGAAAGGTGTGATATAGGTACCTAGGCTAGAGAAGCAGAGAGCAGCCTGAGGAAGACACACAGGGTTCAAAGGCAGCCCTGGCAGGGGTCAGACTGAAGAGTTGGATCTGAGGTTCCAAGTGGAGGGTCCTAAAATACCCTGAAGGAAGAAAACAGAGACTGAACCTTTAGTGTCTTCACACTCAGTTACCCAGCATCTCTTTTAACTATGTAACACGCTAGGTAGGTTTGATCTAGAATTATCATGGAAAAGGGGAGACAGTAAATTAAGAAGGAGATAATGGAAAGGGGTCTGCACAGAGGCTAACACCTGTGCTCTGAGTAGTTGGGTGGCAAGGGGACACAGAGTGAGGCCAGCACGGCATGAGCTGAATGCCTCTGCCTGCAGCTGCTAAGGAGCTCCATTTGCGAGCTGCAGCAATCAACTTGAGATTGCCCAGGTTAGCTGTGTAATGATCAGAGAACTGAGCAATCTGGGTTCAGGTAGGTCAAGAGTCACAAAGCTTTCAGGGTGTTGGTAGCTAGAACGCGGTGAATGAGATAAAATTATCAGTATAATGATTCTGGACTAGTTTATGGGTCATACCTCTCCAAACTCAACCTCCATGAAAAAGAAAACTAGCACCATGTTCCCATGTTCAACTTGGCTGCATCCACAGGAGACTGGGAAGATAGGAGGAAGGACAAGAGAGCACACTCAGCAAGGATGAGCCACTTACCCAACACACAAGTAGCTACAGCAGCAAGCCCACCCCATGCAATTGTTGCCAGAGTGAAGACGCTTTGAAGACGGAGGCTGCTGCATGCACAATCCCTATAGCTTTCTCTGAAAAACATCGATTTAAGCTTGGCATGTTAGGCTCCTGACAGATACTGTCTGACTTATTTGTAGCATGAGCCCTGCATGGATTCACTAGTTCTATCTCAGGGAGGTAAGAAATTAAAACCAGAGAAGTCATGCAAACCCCAGAATTGTCCAGTGACAAAATGGCAAAATTGGGATTAAAGCCTAATCCTTAAATACACCCCCTTTGCCTTGCAACCAGAAGGCAGATGCACTGTGAGCTTTACAGCCGTAGACGAGTCTCCCGTGGGTTCAAGATACATCTCTGCTACCCAAAATGTGAAATCTCTTTGCTCTGTTCCTGCTGAGTCTAGATTCAGTGTTAATTATCACCTGATTATAGCCCATTATTATTTAGGAGGGTGTTGAGGAGTTGAGTTCACAAACATATTTCCATAGTCCCTCAACTCCTCGGGCCACAGGAGCTGCTGCTTTTCTCACTGCATGCAGTTTTTACAAGTCTCTGTTGTTCATTAGGGTAAGAATTTATTAGCCTGACGTCTTGGCCAGGGAATGGTGCATCACTATTTCTGAATTAGGGCCCTTCAGGGAGGGTGGTGTGGGGGGCAAAGCTCCTGCAACAGACCAGGAGTCTAGTTATTTGTAGTCAGGCCCATAGCAACACAATAGAACATTCTTCTCTGCAAATGTACATGGCACCCTGGGGTGGAAGAAGCATGGTATCTTGGTGTCTTAAATTTGCTGTGAGACTCTGTTTCGGGCCCAGCTGTGTGATCTTGGACAAGTCACTTTATTGGCCACATCTTGAAATGAATAAAATAAGAAGGACCTCAGAGATCCTTCTAGCCATTAATTTTTGTCCCAAGAAACATAGTTCAGGACAAGAAGATCTGTGAGGGGGGAATCCCCAAAGCCAAGTAAACTTAGGAAAAGCTACATTCAAGGTACGTTAGTGTCTTTGCCAATGAATGAGTTTTGCATAACGACATTGCCTGGCAGTGTTGGTCAGACAGTACTGTGAGTGTATGTGTGTGTGTGTTTGTGTGTGTTTATATCAAGAGAGGCCTTTGTTTTCTCGAAAAGCCATTTTCAACCGCTCAAGGCACATGATATTTCCTTGGAACACAATTGGGAAAACTTTCGATCAGAGGATTACGAAATACTTTTAGTATACTTTTCTTTGTTCTAAACTTACGTGTGTGTGCGTGCGTGCATGTGTGTGTGTGTGTGTGTGTGTGTGTGTGTGTGTGCAAGAGTACGCATGTCTGATTGTCTGTATGTGTACCATGCATTTGCAGGTTCCCAGAGAGGACAGAAGAGGGGATCAGATCTCCTGGAACTGAGCTGCCTGGTATGGGAACTGAGACTGGAACCCAGGTCCTCCGCAAGAGCAAATGCTCTCATCACTGAACTGCTATTCCAGCCTCATCATGCTGGACTTCGTCACACATATGAACCCGCCATACTTCCATAGTCTGCCCAGATGCAGTTACCATAAGCTGAGTGATTCAGATTGGAAATGCCAATTGGAAGGTGAAAGTTTGTAAAGGCTGGGGAAACACCCTCCCCTGGAGCTTTTGGAAAACTGGACAAATCCACACTCAGGGAGATAGTTCAGCTATGAGCAGAGGAATGGGCAAAATGCTGGTTGAATTCTGACTGAATGCCTGTTTCCATATTTGGCAAGGACTATAACATGAGAGCTGGCTTGTTGGGGTTTCTGTCCCGCCCAGGTACCCCACAGCTGGCAAGTCCC
>LOEQ01000494.1:312098-334107 GCA_001685075.1 Bramus lutescens | reverse complement strand
ATTAATCAATGAAAGTAACACATAGACAGATGACCCTCCTACATCATTTCTTCACTATACCTTTAACAAGAAAAGGATCAAGAAAAATTTGCTTTCACAGTGCCTACTTATAATAATTCTCTGCCTACTAAGAGATACCAGTGAACTATTCTCCCACAGGGAATGCTCAATAGTCTCACCCTGTGCCAATACTTTGTAAATCAGCCATTGGAAATAATACACAAGCTATTTCCTAAGTCTATAATGTACTATTACATGGATGACAATTTGTTATCTGACTCTAATGCAGATGCTTTAGAAAGAATGCTTGAAGAATTAAACATGTTTTTCCTAAATGAGGATTGCAAATTGCTCCTGAAAAAAATACAAAGAGGAGATGCTGTCAATTACCTAGGCTACAAAAGAGGTTTACAGAAAATTAGAACACAAACGGCATAAACTAGGAGAGACCGATGCAGACTCTTAATGACTTTCAAAGATTGTTGAGAGATATTTCCAGTTTATGACTGGCTGTTGGGATAACACTTGACCTAATAGTTTATTTAAACAAAACCTTAGATAGTGACAAAGACTTTAATAGTCCCAGAGAATCAACAACTTAAGCAGAAAAAAAGATGATGCTCATTGAAGAGAAATTACAAGAGGCAAATGTAGATAGAGTGAATCCAAATCTTAAATTGTATTCTAGTCATATTGCCCTTCAGAATTACCCCTACAGGAATTTTAATGCAGAGGGATGATATTATCTTAGAAGGGACCTTTTTACCACATAAACCAAGTAAGAAGTTAAAAACTTATGTGGAAAAAGTCTCTGAATTAATTATAAAAGGAAAATTGAGACTTAGTCAACTAGCAGGTATAGACCCAGTAGAGATAATAGTTCCTTTTACTGCTGACGAAATTAAAAATTTATGGGAAGACAATAAACCTTGGCAAAGAGCTTGTGCTAATGTTTTGGGAGAAATTAACAGCAATTATCGCAAAAGTGATAGAATTAACCTTATAAAGAGAACAACTTGGATTCTTCCCCAAATTGTACATTATGCACCAATAACTGGAGCCCATACATTTTATACAGATGCAAATAAATCAGGAANATGCAGAAAGAGTTGTCTTGCATATTGAAACTGCTGAATTTATACCAGATAATACAGAATTTACTTTCTCATTGATACAGGTTCACAATACAATCAGGAATAGGATTTGTCCCATATACTTAACACACATCTGATACCATACTGGTCTGTCATATCCTCTAGCACAAGGTAATGCAGAAATTGATTGATTGTTGATTGGAAGTGTGCTGAAGGCCTCATAATTTCATAAGAAACATCATGTCATAGCAAAGGTTTAAAGAAAGAGTTTTCTATTACATGGCAACAAGCTAAGAAGATTTTAAAGAGATGTCCTATTTGTTCTTTCTATAACCAAACACCTTTACCAGCAGGGAGTAACCTAAAGGGTACTCAAAGGAATGAGATCTAGCAGATGGATGTGTTCCACTTTACAGAATTTGGAAAATTAAAATATGTATGTACACCACACCATTGACATTTATCCAGGTTTTCAATGGACAACTGCCTTGAGCTCAGAAAAGGCTGATTCAGTAATCACACATTTATTAGAAGTTGTGGCCATTATGGGTATACCTACACAAATAAAGACAGACAATGGTCCAGCTTATATGTCTAAGAAAATGAAACAGTTTGTTGCTTATTATAATATAAAGCATATTACAGGTATAATAAACAATCCTGCAGGTTGCACAGTTTTAGAAAGATCAAATCAAACTATAAGGGATATGCTAAACAAATAGAAAGGGATGAAAATGCCCCCCAGAAATAGATTGGAAAATGCTTTATTAACCTCAGATTCACTTAATGCTGATGAGAAAGGAACAACAGCAGCAGGTAGACATTGGATAATAAGAAAAACTTCTGAATTAAATCAGCCAGTATATTTCAAGGATGTGTGGACCTCACAATGGAAACCAGGAGATGTGCTATGTTGGGGAAGGGGCTTCACTCTTGTTTCCACAAAAGAAGAAAAGCTATAGATACCATCAAAATTGATGAAGATTCAGTTTGAAAAAGAGAAATAACTTCTTGATAAAGAGAAATGATGGCTCATCCATAGAGGTGACAACCATGCATGTGGTAAGAAAAGCTCATAAGGGGCAGGGTTGTGTTCTTGTCTTTGCAGGAAAATATTCATCTTCAAAGAGTGAAGAGACCTTGGACATCTAGATACCTAAAGATAAAAAGATAGCTATCCAGAAAGAATCAACAAGCACAGAGAAATCTGCCTTATGATGCTGTATGATTTGCATGGTAAAATTTGATTAATTTGACATATATACATCTCTACTTAAAAATAAGAGCTGGCTTTGAAGTTGGACAATGGCTATCCTCCTCGAAATACAAGCATGTTGTTAAAAGAAAAATTCAGAATTTCCATCTTATGTGAGCAGCCATCTGGTATGGGACAGAAAGAAGACAGATTTTAAGGGAATATTTAACTTTTCTCCATGTTTATTTTGTTTATATCATATCATTCATTAAATATATGTCTATATAAATAATGCTTAAGTTTTCCACAATGAACAGTATATTTTCCTGCAGTAATCTTTGAAGCTTCCAGGAAGGAGATGGGGCCCCACAACAACTCCACCTGGTTGTTATGATGTCATGATGCTGATAGCACTACTATGAGACCAGATTTTGGGTGCCAGCTGCAGAAATATTGCACCTTCTTACAACATTCTGTCTAGAACTCCAAATAAGAACTTCAAAACAAACAAACTAACTAACTAACTAACTAACACAAAGATCCTATTGACTATTCAGAGACCATTTGTAATTATACAAAACAGCAATCTTGAAACTTAACCATCATGTTACTTTTTAAAAAAGATTTATTTGTTTATTTATTATGTATACAGTTTTCTCAGTATTCTGTCTGCATGTATGCCTGCAGGCCAGAAGAGGGCACCAGATCTCACTACAGATGGCTGTGAACCAACATGTGGTTACTGGGAATTGAACTCAGGACCTTTGGAAGAACAAGCAGTGCTCTTAACCACTGAGTCATCTCTTCAGCCCCCATCATTTTACTTTTACAGGATCCCATAGGAAAAAAAATCACCCTCATGACAGGAAAAAGCAATTCTAGAAAGCAACATCCCCTCTCCCAAAAGTTTATCCTCACAGTTAGGGACATTATTTAGGGGTTGATTATAATTAGCATAGGGTTGGTGGTTGCGGTGGAAATTATGTAGGGCTAGAAATCTCAAAAAAGGGGGATATTGAATGGGATAATAGCTAATTTAGTGTGAACTTATCCACACTAATAATAATAATAATAGCAATAGAGTGAATACTTGTGAGCTATTATTTATGGACAATTTATACTAATATAGTTTCTTGTATATAGATACAAGTTCAAATTATATTTTTTATTTCTGTTTACAATATTTGTATACCTATGCAAAGTTATTTTATCAGATTATATGCATGCATGTCACTACCTCTGTTTAAGACATTTTGTATATTGATACAATGTTGTAGAAGTACGGGCTGTGTCCCGCTCAGCTAGCTTACACCTGAAATAACCACAAAGAAATTGTATTAATTTAATTACTGCTTGGCCCATTATATCTAGCCTCTTCTTGGCCAACTCTCACATCCTGACCTAACTCATTTCTGTTAATCTGTGTATTACCACAAGGTTGTGGCTTACCGGGAAAGATTCAGCATCTCTGACCTAGTGACTTCATGGCAGCTCTCCCTGTCTCTGCTCTTCCCAGAATTCTGTTCTGCTGTCCCTGCCTACCTGAGTTCCACCCTATCAACTAGGCCAAGGCAGTTTCTTTAGTAACCAATGAAAGCAACACAAATACAGAAGGACCTCCTACACCAATACAATTTTAGGATATAGTTATCATATTGCATTATATATTTCTATCTCTGATTAAGATATTCACACATCATTTATATTTTATGTCATTGTTCTCATTTACTGCACAGTTGTTTAAAGATTGTTTAATATTCTGATATGAAGTCTTAATCTTTAAGTTATATAGGTATTAAGTATTATAGGTCAACAGTCATTCATGCTTGTTATACTTTTTGTCAGACTAATTAGGTTCTTTAGATACACAGAGATTGTATTCTGCATAGATAGGNCTTAATCTTTAAGTTATATAGGTATTAAGTATTATAGGTCAACAGTCATTCATGCTTGTTATACTTTTTGTCAGACTAATTAGGTTCTTTAGATACACAGAGATTGTATTCTGCATAGATAGGTAACCTTTAACTACTTCAAATGTAGAACATGGCATTTAAGTAACTTAGGATTCTGTTGACATGAGACACAGTTGCTCCTGGCAGCACCAATCTATTTCCAAGAGAGTATTGAGCACCAAAGACACTACACTTGGAGTTTATCTTCTTCTTGGCACAACTCACCTTTGAACAAGAAACTGCCCATGCCTCAACCACTGGCAAAGTGCATGATGTCCAGACTAAACAAGCAGGATACAAAAAAAAAAAGACTGTCAAATCTTGCCAAGACAGAGTAAGATGATTTTGAAAATTTTCCTACCTCTGAAAATGGTCTGTCAGTTACTCTAGGCCTTAGCCAAAGTTGGTTGCTTCAACACTGAAAATAAGACTTTGGGTGATTGCTCAGGCAGCCAGTTGTCTCTGTCATCTTCTGCACATTTTGGAAGCTGCTTGATTGCACTTCCTGCCTTTTCAAGTAATATCTCCTTTCTCAGGACTTCAATGGGGTTGAAGATTAGATAGTCATAGTTACCATCCTCTTATGATCTAGCCAAGTCATTTCCAATACAAGACTTAGACTCCTTAGGATAGAATCTTATTAAAAGATTTAGCATACGTTCCTTGCTTAATATTGTTTATGCTGGTTGTAATTTGAATCTCTAACTTGATATCTGTTCCTAGTGTATATAGTTTTGTATTGGGTTTGGAACTCTCTTATTTAAACAAAAGGGGGAGGTGCTATGGGAGCTCCTTCTGCTCCTTCAGTCAATGACCTTTAAGAAACCAGCCCGCTTAGGTGTGGTCTCTTCTACTATAAATGCAGCTCTAAAGCCTGCACTCACTCTCTTGCTTTCAGCTCTCACTTCCAGCTATTAGACTCTGTTCCTGTTCCCCATTCATACAGAGGACTGTGATCTAAGACAGTGATCTGTGAGTTTCCCTTAAATAAATAACCCTTTATTTTATGTAATTCTGAACTAGTGTGGGATTATTTTGTAACTTTTGCCATCATAAATGGATCAACAACTTCAACATAAAACCAACCATACTGAACCTCACAGAAGAGAAAGTTAGAAGTAACCTTGAATGCACTGGCACAGAAGGACCACTTACGAAATATAACTTCAGTAGCACAGACACTGAGAGCAATAATTAATAAATGGAACATCTTGAAACTGAGAATCTTCTGTAAAGCAAAGGATACAGTCAATAAGACAAAATGGCAGTCTACAGAATGAGAAAAGATCTTAACCAACCCCACATTGGACAGAGTACTGATCTCCAAAATATACAATGAACTCAAGAAACTATGCATCAAAAGAACTAACAATACAATAAAAAATGGAGTATAGACCTAAACAGAGAATGCTCAACAGAGGAATATTAAATGGCCAAAACAAATGCTCAGCATCCTTAGCCATCAAAGAAATGCAAATCCAAACAACTCTGAAGTACCATCTTATACCTGTCAGAATGGCCAAGATCAAAATACTGATGACAACTTAGCCTGGACAGGATGTGGAGTAAGGGGAACACTCTCTCATTGCTGGTGGGAGTGCAAACTTGTACAGCCATTTTGGAAATCAGTGTGGCAATTTCTCAGAAAATTAGGAATCAGTCTACCTCAAGACCCAGCAATACCACTCTTGGGCAAATACCTAAAGGATACTCAATTATACCACAAGGACATTTGCTCAACTATGTTCATAGCAGCATTATTCATAACTTCCATTACATGGAAACAACCTAAATGCCCCTCAACTGAAGAATGGATAAGGAATATGTGGTGCATTTAAACAATGGAATACTATTTAGCAGTAAAACAATAATGACATCTTGAATTTTCAAGCAAATGTATGGCACTAGAAAAAAAACATACTGAGTAAGGTAATCCAGACCCAGAAAGACAAATATCATAAGTACTCCCTCATAAGTGGCTTTTAGGCATAAAGCAAAGAATAACTAGCCTACAACTTACAATCCCAGAGAACCTAGACAACAAAGAGGACCCTAAGAGAGAGATACATGGATCTACCTATGAAGGAGAAAAAGACAAGTTTTCCTAAGTAAATTGGTAGCATGAAGGTGGGGGATGATGAAAGTGGAGAGGGGAGGAAGGAAAGAGAATAGGTAAAATGTATAGCTCAATTAAAAGCAATAAACAAAACAATTTTTGAAAAAAGTATCTCCCTTGTAATTGTTTATATATACACTGTGCGGTATCTCCACTGAACTGTACCCCTGGCTCCTTACTAATTTCCTGACCTCTGTGGGTATTCAACATGGAACACCCACATCTGCAGATTCAGGGCTAATATCTTCAAATGAGAGAAAACTTACGGTATTTGTATTTCTGTGTCTGGGTTAACTCATTCAGAATGGCTACTTCCACCTTCATCCTGCCTACCTGTGAATTTCATAATCAGGTAGAGAAAATGCACTTAGCAACAAACTTTAAAAGCACAGAAGCTACCTCACACAATTTCAAGGAACTATAGTGTAAACATTTAAGAAAAAGTCAGAGTCCAGGGAAGGAAGCACAGAGCACCCAAGCAGGCCCAGGACATACTTTTCCCACCTCAGCCCTGCATGTGGCCATCAAAGGGCCTCTTTTCTGAGCCAGTGTCTACTTTGGTTTTAATGATCTTATAAAGAAAAGAGAATAAATCTAATATTCAAAATCTGTCCAAGGAAAGAAGCATAACAGGAGACCCTTTCAAAGTCAACAGCAAATTCCCTCTTCCCAAGGCTAGGGAGTTGTCAAACTTGATTCAGTCAGAGCAGGAAAAAAAAGGGAAAGGAAAAATAACATCTCTAGAAACTTATCACAGGCCTGCCTTTCTCGAGCCCCACAGCCTAGTGTCCTCCCCAGGCACTGAATCTGGGAACGTTAGGTCTAAGACAGAGTCATATTGCTAGTGCCAAGAGCACCAATAGGAGTAGATTCACCTGCTTTCTGTGGAAAGACAGTTTCCACTCCAGCAGCCGCTCACAAGCAGTTTGTAGGACACAGTAAAAATCACTGCTGTAGCCAGCCTTCCATATCCACAGAAGGCTTCTATGGATCCAGCCAGCCACTCATGGAAAATATTGGGGGAGAGGTGTTTCTTCACTGAATATGCACAAGTCTTTTTTTTTCTTGTCAAATATTCCCTAAGCATTATGGTATAACTATTTACATATTATTTACATTACATTAGATATCATAAGTAATCGTGAAATGATTTAAAGAAAATGAGAAAATTGCATACCTGCTATTACTGCTGACACTTCAAGTTTATGTAAAGGATTTAAGTATTCTCAGAGTTCACTATCCCAGGGGGCTCCTGGCACCAAGGCCCTCAGAATGAGACAACTGAGTATAGCCCTCCTTGGTCCATAGCCAGAGCAGAAGAGTCAGTATGGAGTCAAAGATACACTGTTCTGCAAACAGTGACATTCAGGCAGGTCTTATTCCCAGAAGATTAGCTCCTGACACACTCAGACAATACCCACTGCAGTACCCACAGAGTCAGAGTTAGAAAACCTAAGTAGTTAGAAATGCCATTCTTGACAAGGTTAGGGAAATCCAAGTCTAGAAGCATTAATGATTTACCAACAATCTGAGTAAAACCAACTTCATGAAAAGAAGCATCAACCTCCACAGACACATACATGCACAGACACACCAAACATATATACCCGCACATACACCTCAATAATATTGGGGGAAACAAAAAAAAGGTACACACATTTGAAAACTTTAAAATATAAAATGAGGACTAGGGTCATACATAACTCAGCATTGCAAAAAGACAAAGAAATCTACATAAACATAAAACAATGGCATACTCTGTATTTAAAGATACTTGTATCCACAAAGTAAGAGCAGGATTTAATAAAACAAAAGATGATATATGCATTTCAAAATTGAAGTGTATGGAAATAAAAGTCGAAGACTCAAGACCAAATGTTAGCACAGGCATAGCTGAAGAATAATCCATAGGCTCCAAGTCTTTGGGCTCCTCATGCAAACTGCCTAGGAAATGAGAGAAAGGTTAAGAAGCTCAGAGAACAAATACAAAAGCTACAATGCCCTATGATAGATTTCCAAGCAGAATAAATAGAACTGAGAGGGAAAAATAAAGAAAAATAAAATAAAATTTCAGGGATGTGACAGTTTTACAGAAAGTTTCATTGAGTGCCAAGAATAAGACTGAGAAAAATCAAATAGCCCACTGCTATAACACAGTGATAAATTTTAGTACTTCATTGTTAATCAGAGATCATGAAAGCTTCTAAAGAGGCTACACTCAGTGACTCACTGGGAGCTAGTACTCAGGAGGCAGAGGGAGGAGATTTTGCCACTCTACATAGTAAGACTCTGTGAGGGGGAGAAAGGGGAAGTGAAATCGTACACAGATAAAAAGTATCTTGTTGGCTTAAAGTGTATTAAGCAACATAAATATAAGAGAAAGTGGAGAAATATTCTAAGTACTGAGGCACAAAGTGTTGTGCATTTAGGATCTATAATTTGACAGACCATCAGACAAGCATAGTGACAAAGCAAAACAGTTTCTAAACTAAATGGATTCATAAAAATGGATTTCCCATAAACCCTTGGGGGAAATAATTGCTGGAAACTGTGCTTCTGCAAAATAAAACATGAATCCGAGAGGTAAGTAAACAAATCAATAGTTACCAAAGAAACATTTAAGGCATTACAAATCTTGTTTTAGTTTTTAAAAATGTAACAATCCAGGGCTGGAAATATGGCTCAGCGGTTAGAGCATTGACTGCTGTCCCAAAGGACTTGGGTTCCATTCTCAGTACCCACACAACCCTCTGCAATTCCAGCTCTTATTTCCTTGGGAACCAGGCACACACATGATGCAGAGTACACACAAAATAAATACATTTTTAAAAATTTAACACCCACAGCTCATTTTAAAGTCCTTCCATACTAAGTATATTTTTAAAATCTCAGAATAAACTTGATGAAGATATAACAACATATATAAAGGAAAATGTTTTTTCTGAAGAAATTGAATAGAAGCTATGAATAAATTAACACACCTTGAACGAACATCAATATAAATATGCCAGAGCTTAGAAAACTAATGTATAAATACAATATATTAGTAAAGAAAGTATCAACAGGTTTATAACTAACTTAAAATGTTTTCTCTAAAATTCACCCAGGAAATGAAATTCTTAGAATTCAGGGAAAAAAAGAGGAACAGTAAGGATGAGTGTTCATGTGTGTGCATGCACATGTGTGCACACATCTGTACATAGAAATAAATGCTCCTTCATAAACAGATATTAAATCATGCCATTATAAAGTTACAGCAATTAGAGGACTGGCAAAAGAACAAACAAATAAATCAAGAAAAAGGGACAAAGTTTACAGCAGACCAATGCATGATTAGGAAAAAATCTCTAAAAGACGTTTTTCAATTCTACAGATAAGAGACGGACAATATTGAACTAGTGACTAATTGTTAATTCACTAAAGAGAAATATCCCAATTCATACCAATCACAAGAAAAAATTCAGATGTATTAAAAATAGAAAAAGTTAAAATATAAAAAGCATACAAATATGAGATTTGGGAGGATTTTTTATCTGATAGATATGCAAATGATCTGTCAGTTGTTGGGGAAGGCAAACAAAAAGTCTCCATGTATTTGATTCCAGTAAGTGAGCTGGCAAGTATAAAAGAAGAGTGGACTATCAAACGACCATTTCTGGGCCAGTGAGTTGGTTCAAAGGGTAAAGGCAATTGCCAACCAACCCTGGCCAACTAAGTTAAATCCCACATTATGGAAGGAGAGAACAGGCTCTTTCAAGTTGTCCTCTGACCTTTTCAACTCCTTGCAAACACATGCACACACACACACACACGCACACACACACCAAAATAAACAAGATGTAATAAAAAGTTCCTTTATTTTTGTTTATCTTACCCATTGCAATAGTGCTTGTAAAAGCAAAATGACTGAAGATATCACAAATTTCTGTCCACATTGGCTATTAAATGGTAGCACTGTGGAGATAACTTTCTTACAAGACTGAAGTTGTATGGTTTATTTGTTCATTGTTTATTCTGAATTATTTTTATATATAACACATCAGAAATCTTCAAGAAAAATTGATTGACCAAGCATTTTACATATTAGCACAAATTTATCTCCATATTCAATGTATGTTAAATATTACCTCAAGTATTTATACTACAAAGGTCACTCTATTTGTAAGAACACATTTAATTTTATATATGCATGTAAAATATGCTAAAATATTAAACACAAAAGCTCTCAGGATTTTCCATCTAGTTATTTCAGTATTAATTTGGTAGTACTGCATGAGAAATATCTGCATTTAAATTTCTGATCTTTTATTTAATACTGCATCATTATTATTCAAGCAACACTTTCAATAACTCTAAGGTATGTTATAGCAATACCAATGATACTACACAACACTCTAGTCATTTAGGTAACTAGAGAAGCCAAGACAGGGTAGGCCTTCTGCCTCACTACAACCTTTTGCAAAGTGAACTAAAGCAAGGATTGAAAAGTTCTGAATTCTGCCGTCTTACTGCTCATCCACATAGCTGCTTCTGCATCAAAGAGTGACTCCCTGATAGTGAAAGGACATGACTTACAGATTCAGTGGCTTCTAAACCAGCTCTGAAACTGGTCTGGATAATACAATACAATAGAATACACAAGATCCTTGATTCAGTCCTCAATACTGTGAAAATATAAAAGAAAAAGAAATTGACGAAACAAATTCTTAAATGCTCAGGGAAACTCACTGACATCGCATTAGCAGAAATAATTATTTCTCTTCACTCAGTCATTAGAAATCCGTCAGACAGAGTAGTTCCCAGTGGTTCCTAGTTCATCAATGGCTTCCATCTCTTCAGCGGTTCCCAGCTCGGGCTCCCAGCTCAGCTGTTCTGTGTTGTCCTCCTTCCAGATCATGGCTCCTTGGCCCGAGTTGGAAAATGCCCAGCCCAATCCCAATAAATTCATTGAAGGGGCCTCTGGTCCACAGTCTAACACAGCAGTCAAGGACAAGAAGACCAGCAAAAATGAAATTGGGCTCCTGTAACCAATATTGAACTCCTACCCTCTTCTTCCACCATGGTCCTAGTAGAGGAGCCCACTGAGGGGAATGACCCCTGGGACCTGCCTGAACTCCAGGACACTGGGATCAAATGGTCAGAGGGAGACACCAAGGGAAGATTCTCTGCATTTTCCAGGGGATTGGGAAATTCATACTTCTCCTGGGCTTGCTCTACTTGTTCATCTGCTCCTTGGATGTACTCAGCCGTACCTTCCAACTGGTTGGAGGGAAAATAGCTGGACAGTTGTTCAGCAACAACTCCATCATGTCTGATCCTGTGGCCGGGCTAGTGATTGGGGTGCTGGTGACCATCACAGTGCAAAGCTCCAGCACATCTTCGTCCATCATTGTCAGCATGGTTGCTTTTCATCGTTGCTGACAGTGAGGGCTGCTATCCCCATCATCATGGGGTCCAAAGCGGAACTTCAATCACCAATTATTGTGGCACTTATGCAGGCAGGAGACCAGAATGAGTTCAGAAGGGCATTTGCAGGGGCCACTGTCCATGACTTCCTCAACTGGCTCTCTGAGTTGGTGCTCTTGTCTCTAGAGGCCTCCATCCACTACCTAGAGATCTTGACCAACCTTGTGGTGGACACCTTCAAGTTCAAGAATGGAGAAGATGCCCCCAACCTTCTGAAAGTCATCACAGACCCCTTAACAAAGCTCATCACCCAGCTGGATAAAAAGGTTATCCAACAAATTGCAATGAGTGATGCAGCAGCCCAGAACAAGAGCCTGGACAAGATCTGGTGCAAAACTATAACCAGTGTGACTCAGATGAATGTCACCGTTCCCTCACCTGATAACTGCACCTCTCCTTCACATTGCTGGACCAATGGCATACAGACTTGGACCATCCAGAATGTAACCCACAGGGAGAACATTGCTAAATGCCAGCACGTCTTCATGAATTTCAGTCTCCCAGATCTTGCTGTGGGCATCATCCTGCTTGTTGTCTCCTTGCTGGTCATCTGTTGCTGTCTGATTATTATTGTCAAGCTCTTGGGCTCTGTGCTCAAGGGACAGGTTTTCATTGTCATCAAGAAGACACTTTATACTGATTTTCCCTTTCCCTTTGCTTGGTTGACTGGCTACTTAGCCATCCTTGGGAGGGCAGGCATGACCTTCATTGTGCAAAGCAGCTCTGTGTTCACTTCTGCCATGACACCACTCCTTGGTACAGGAGTGATCACCATTGAGAGGGCATATCCACTCACGCTGGGGTCCAACATTGGCACCACCACCACTACTATCCTGGCAGCCCTAGTCAACCCAGGAAACACCTTGAGGAGTTCTCTCCAGATTGCCCTGTGCCATTTTTTCTTCAACACCTCTAGAATCTTGCTGTGGTACCCAATTCCCATTCTGGGCTGCTTCACAGTCGTCGCCTTCTTCTTCTTCTCCTTCTCCTTCTCCTTCTCCTTCTCCTTCTCCTTCTCCTTCTCCTTCTCCTTCTCCTTCTCCTTCTTCTCCTCCTCCTCCTCCCTCCTCCTCCTCCTCCTCCTTCTCCTCCTCCTCCTTCCCCCCCTCCTTCTTCTTTCTTCTTCCTGACCCCAATAACAGTGTTTGGCCTGTGTCTGGCAGGCTGGCCAGTGTTGGTGGGCATGGGCATGCCCATCATTTTGCTGGTGCTCCTGATCCTGTACATCTGCATGCTGCAGTGCCGCTACCCTCGCATCCTGCCTCTGAAGCTCTGGGACTGGAATTTCCTGCCCTTGTGCATGCATTCTCTGGAACCCTCAGACAACATCATCTCCCTGGCCAACTTGCTTCCAGAGACATTGCTGCCACCGCCACATTTTCTGTTGTGTACGCTNATGATGTGTGGCTGCAAGTGCTGCCACTGCAGCAAGTGATGCAGGGACCCGGAGGAGGAGGAAGAGGAGCAGGATGTCCTAGTCAAGACCATGGGGACCTTTGAGAATGAAGTTATGAGCAAAGTGTACCAAGATGAGGGCAAGGGTCAAGTGGAGGCCATGGGCATGAAGACCATGTCAATACTACAGTATTCTAGGGGGACCTAGGAGTCAGGGGAGTGTGGACCTAAATCCCATGAGATCCACCCCTCCCACATCTCTTGCCACATCACCAGGATTCCTGAGGAGGAGCAAAGCTGACATCAACTCTAGCTCTCCTACCAGAGTTTCATTCTGTAGGTGAATTGGACTTATTTTGTCCCCTGCTTCCCAAGTTCATCCCCTTCTCAGAAGACAGTCACAGAGACTGAGACTGTGAACATGGCCTCACAAATGTCAACATCCTAATCTTGCCTAGAATTTGCTTTCAGAGACCATCCTCATCCCAAGGACAAGTGTTAAAGGAGACTTTAGGGAAGGTTCTGGAAAGGGCCTATGTAAGAGTACCTGTAAATAGATGTACAAACCTGACCTTTCTTGGTATAAAGCTTCATCCACAAAAAGAAAAGAGAAGAAATCAATCAGACATACACGGATACATTTAAACTTAAAAGTGCCCTAAACTTAGTAAGTCCATTCCCAAAATTATGACAATCTTGTGTTGGAGCAATGTGGATGAAAAGTCCAATAGCAAAAGTAGGAAGGAAAAATAAGAAATATAATATTGTAGTCAGTATATGGTCGGGTGCTTGCATGAGTGGCACACGGCGTAAATCTGGGGCAGTGCCTGGGAAGGATAATTAAGTCAATCAAGCCTAGGAGGGAGGATAATAAATGTATTTAGTTGCTTCCCAACAATGTATTAAAAGCGTAATACGGAAGGGCCAAGAGGACAGACATGTCCTGCAGGGGTGACTAGTGTTTGCACTTCAGAAAAAGAAAGGGAAACCTTCCAAACTTAAGGAAGTTCCCAGAGTAAGTAAGAGTGGATGGGGTGTGGAGGTGGAGGACACACAACTTTGGGAAGCATGCAATACCGTGGGAAGTAACATGATTTGGAAAAATAAGATCCGTCTATATGACTGAATGCCTAGCCCATAGCAAGCTCTCATACATCCACAATTTCATTTAGTTCTCAGAAGGACTCCCTCCACTCTCTGTGCATAACTGTACAATTCAGAGAAAATAACGTTTTTCTTGGCTATGGGAATGTTGAGATTGAATAAATAAAATTTTATCCAGGTTGGACCTGGTGGCTCATGTCTGCCACCCCAGCATTCGGGGGCTAAGTCTGCCTCAAGTTCAATGTCACTTCGGGTACACAGTTCCAGGCCAGCCAGGAGACCCTGTCAAAGTAAGACCCTGTCAAAGATAAAAAAATAAAATAAAAGGTTTTAATGAAGATTTTAAACTTGAGTATGTGGCAATTGCCTAACTAGTAGAAAATTGAGAAGGGAAGATGACTTGGGGAAAGGATATGAGAAGTAAGGATTTCATTCAGGATCATGGATCTTACAGATATGTGAGGGTCTCCCTTTTCCTTGTAGTCCGTTGGTCACCAGGCTACAAGGACAAAGGGAGCCTAGGCAACGTGTAGAGCTTTGTACTGCCTGTGTGTATGGTGGAAATAGTCTTCTGCGTGACTGCTTCAGTGTTATAGCTCAGCTTTATTCAGTGAGGGGAACATATAGGACGGGGACAGAAGCTGGGGCATCACCTAATTTGCATTTGGCAGCATGGTCTTACCATATTGCTGGAACACAGCACCTAATTATCGTACAGGCAGGGAGGGGAAAGCATTTGCAGGAAACTGTGTTAAAGATCACATTTAATAAAAGTCAGGCAGGATTGAAGATTTGGGTCAGCAGTTAAGAGCACTGTCTGCTCTTCCAGAGGTCCTGAGCAACCTCCTATGATGAGATCTGGTAACTTCTCCTAATATACAGGCATACATGTAGGAAGAATACTGTATATATAATAAAAATAAATAATTTAAAAGAAAAGTCAGGCATCCAGGCTCAGAGACAGCTTCCAAATAAGGTCAGGCAAAGAGCAGGAAGCCCTGCTGGAAAAATGGAGTCCTCTATTTGGGCCAAGCTCGGGAGAGCTGTCCAGGCATGGTGGACTGTGACCCTAAATGCAGGGTACTCCCAACACAGGTACTAGGAGTATGACCACACTCTCTAACTCCCTTCTGATCATACCTCTGTCACTTCTCATTGATGACACAGACAGCGAGCTTAGGGGTTTCCATTTTTTTCTTTAAAACTGAAACTGTACATTATCAACTGCAAAGTTTCACCTTTTCAAGTAAATCATCAATGTCTCCATTTAGAAGCTCTCTTGCTCTATTCCTAGAGTATGAGTCACAGGTTAAACTCACCATTAACAAAGCTGCCAGACTTATAGGGTACAATAAACTAAATAATTAGGATGTCTATCATGAATTCTACTTTACAAACTCATCTACAACACATACGACTTTCTTAAGTTTTAATAATTAAATATCTGTTTCACCTCAATATCAGGTTATCATAGTGGAAACGTCTCTCTACCACTGCTCCATCTCACTAGGCTCTCCTAATTGAGCAAGTCTTTTTCCATTGGGGACTGGCTCCCAGAAAGACTTGTTGTCACCTTGATGATATGTATGATGTATCCTACATCCACATCTAGATCTTCCTGCCGCATCAGGTTTATTTTTTAAAGCAACGAACATCTCACAGGCTGAATAGAGAAAAAGATTCAGATAGAAGGAATTATCCGGAGGAAAGTATCAGTTAACATCTCCACCATACTTTCCCACATGTAATTCAGATTCCTACCAAGTTGCCTCCCATCTAAGTAAGAATTAATAAAACTAACATTCAGTAAGCACTTCCTATAAACTAAGAACTTTGACAGGCACATTGTATACATTATCCAAATATTTTTGCAGGTTGACTGTTACATTCTTTACTGGCACATACGGTAAGCAATCAATCTACTGGAAGGAAAGTCTTTAGTAGTGTGGAGGGAATTATTTAGCCTTTTCTATTAAATTAAAATGCATATCGATCAAAATAAATAAAAAGCACTATTCACTAATTGTTAGCCTCAACATAACTTTGTTCTATGGAAATTTTGTCATTTTTGTACTTGAAGAAAGCAGTGGAGAAGAAAAGATTTCTGAAATACATTTCTCAGATATCAACACTAAATTATAGACTGTTTTGAAACACTCAGCATATTACTGAACTAATTTACATAACTCCATCAGTAGCCCAATATCAATTCTATAGTTACTATATTAAATTATTTCTCCTTCAACAAATTTATTATGGTACTAACATTTTCATTATCACAGTCCTTTTATTACCAGTATCAATTTCTTTAAGATCTGTTCTCATAGTCACTGATTACTCCAAAGTCTGGTCTAGTTATGTGGGCTTGAAAGAAGCGTCACTTCATCCTGTAAGAGACGTGAGAAAGAGAAAGGGCCCTGACCTTGTGAGCAGCAGAGTCAGAGAACTAAGTGTTGAGGAGAACCGCACTCCAGGGATGGACAGAAGATGACACTTCCTCCTACAGAAAGAAAGTAAGGAGTCTTGCGAGATTCTGCCAGAAAAGGAGTGAGTCCAGGCCACAGAGAAGGCAGTCCACAGAGAAGGCAGGTCATTAACCAGACCTCTGTTAATGATATTTTTGTTGCTGTCATTCCTTATGATTGTGGAAATGGCTTGCAGCTGTAGATGTGGTAAATTACTGAGGCAAAAGGCTTGAAGGGGAAGGTGGAAGCCAACATGATCAGGGAAAATAAAAGCTAAAGCAAAGGTGAAACCCTGGGCTGCAGCCACTTCCCCTGCTAACAAAGCAAAGCTTCTTCATTTTAAGTTAAAGGGGAAAAATGCTGTCTGTGCAGATGCTAATGCCGCGTACATGTACAAGACCAGTCTTCTGGACATTGGGTGTGTCCCTCAGGGGTAGAGCACTTGCCTAGTCAGCACAAGGCGGTCTTAGATTTGATTTCCAGTGCAGGGTGTTTTTTAAAGGTCACTGGAAAGGGAGCAGAGAATTGATAGTTATTATTTTACTGCCTTAAATTCAATACTTTCCCTCAGCAAACACTCACTTCCAACACTTTGATTCTGCTCTATTCTGTGAGCGTACTATAAGGGATGGGTATAGAATTTAAAGGAGAGGCAGGTGTGAAGTGGCTCACAAGTCAAATGCATAAAAGACATAGGCATGTGGCTCTTTAAGGGAAAATCTCAATAATTTTAATCCATTTTCAATAGAAAATGTTATTATATAAATGGAAGGAGAAAACTTTTGGAGGGAGAACCAGTGACTAATGAAGTGGGGATTATTTGGATTTAGATGGAGCTATGAATGTGGGGTTAAACTTGATAATGAAGGGAGCTGGAGGTCAACCGAGGGATTTCATTTTTCTGCATCAAGGACTTAATGGGTTTTTAAGAGAATGTGTGTCTGTAGAAGAAAAATTATTCCGAGGGCATGTGTAAATTAGACTAAAATTAGATCAGTCATGAGTAAATCTGTGAGGCAGCTATCATGAACGCAGGCACAAAATGAAACGAGGTTGATTTATGCTCCACTTTCCTCAGAAAGCTAAATTCCCATCCCCACAGAATGTCCCCTCGGGGATGTTTTCTCTGGACTCTCCCGCAGCCCATCTTTACTCTTCTCACTGCGGTGTCTCACCAGTTAGCAATCAATCTGTTTCTGGTAACTTACATTTTTCTGAATGCCTCTATTCATTTATTTTCAGCCTGATTTGCTCTCAGAACTTTCCCCCAGATTTTAGCACTGCCATTGTTCGGCGTGTCTCTCATCTCTTTCAGCCTCCCCGCCTCTCTGTGCCTCGTTTCCTTCAACCTTAACACCTTTCTGGACGGAGTCTCCTATACTTGTTTTTTTTCTTTTCTCATAAAAGAAATCATTTAATTGGGGCCTTGCTTGCTGTTTTCAAGGGTTAATCCATGATTGCCATGCTGGAAAGCAGACAGGCATGGCGCTGGAGTGGCAGCTGAGAGTCTTATATATCAATCTGCAAGCAAACAGACACACACAGGACCTGGCATGGGCTTCTGAAACCTCAAAGCCCTTTCAGGGGCACATCTCCAACAAGGTCACCTCTTTCACCTCTTCTACTTTCCAAATTCAGTTCGCCAACTGGGGACTAAGCATGAAAACACGGGACCTTTCTCCTTCAAACCACCTCTTTCCACTGCACGTCCCCCAAGGCCTGTGGCCATATCCTAACGCATCAAAATGCATTTCGTCCCGCTTCACAAGTCCCCATAGCCCTTCAAAACTGTTTGAACATCCAAAGTCTCTTCTGAGACTCAAGGCAATCTTTTAACTGCAATCCCTATAAAAATCAAAATCAATAGACAGATCACATACTTGCAATATACAATGGCACAGAATATACATTACCATTCCAAAAGGGATGAAAGGAAGCACCATGAGGAAATACTGGACTATAGAAAGACCAAACTACAGCAGGCCAAGTTCCAAACTCTGCATTTCCATGTCCAGTGTCAAAGTACTCCTTAGATCTCCCATTCCTTCAGGCTTTACTGCAGCACACTTATCTCTCTTGGGCTGGTTCCACACCCTGTCTCTAGGATACCTGGCACCTCCAACATTTTGGGTTCACTAAGGCACCCCAGGCTTCACCTTGACAGCTTTATGCAACGGCCTCTCAGGGCCTTCATGTAGGGACTGTCTTGCCAAACGCCTGAACTCAGCAGCTTTCTAAACCTCTGTTGAAGATTTCATAACCCCCTTTCCTGTATACTTCTGGACTCTAAATTCAAAACCGCACAGCTAAAGCTGCCAAGATCTTCTGCTTGCTGGGGGCGGAACCTGGGCTTCTTCATGACTTGCACTTGCATAAACTTTGTTATGGTTTCCTTTGAGCATTAAGTTTTCCATTGATTCCTTTTCACATAACTTGGGCTTTCTGCTTTTCAGATATTAGAGCTCAATTCACATGGCATTGTTTTTCCTGCTGAAAACAGGTTTTTATTGTAGTGAGGAAATACACACACACACACACACACACACACACACATGCACACACACATAACCACAGAGAAATACCTCTGCAAAGTAGAGAGGGAAATTTGAGAACCTAAAAAAATCCATTCTTTCCTGGAGTGCTCAGGTTTCTAGGTTTTTAATGTGTCTTCCTCCCCTAACTTAGGGCTGGTCAATTTGAGCAAAGACAGAATAGTTGATTGGCCCACATCTGTTGTGTTCTGATAGGACCTTGAACTCTTAGGCCTGGTCTACCAGAAACAGAGTCCTGCTAGTAGGAAAGGGGAAAAAGTACTCCAAGTTTTTGTTTGTATCTGGCAGGCTTTTGTCTCAGGTAAGGAAGGTGAAGAAGAAGCCAACCATGTTGGCCACAAGGTTGCTGACCATCTTGGAGAGAAGAGTGCCAGCATTTTTATGACCTAGTCATGGCCCCTCTTCCCATCTGTTTGTCTATCAAGGATCTGTCTAACTCCTAATCTTTCATCATCTCCCCCCACTTCTCAGAGGTCTCCCTAAGTGATGCTGGGGTCTGGGGGTACCAACTGCTCTAACTTGTTCCAGATAATATAGGGGTCAATGAGAGAGGGGCAGCTGTCAGAGTGTCTCAGGTGCAGATCAATCTAAGGGGTCAGGATAAAACTTAATCAGTGGTCAAGATCCAAATCACAAAGCAGTCATTTTATGATTGTGTGTAACCTTGGAGCATAATAAGTGAGGAAGTAAGCATTTTGATGAGTCCTCAGAGGGGATTTTTGAAAAGAGATCCAACAAATGTTACCATCTAGAGGTCTTGATCAGGTTTGTCTCCTCTGCCAATTAAAGAGTTAAAAGGCAGGTGAAATCTACAGGGAGACAGGTATAGCAGTGTGGGAAATCTCAAACATGGCAGACAGAGTCATTCTTTGAGGAAAGGCTTTTGTTAGGGGTAAGGAAACACACAGAGAGACAACTAGCAGAGGGTCTTTCTCTCCCAGGCAGTTTTCCTAAGTGGCTTCCGGCCCCTGGAATCAGCAGATTACCCTCTCTCTGCTCCTGTTCTCTTACATTCCTCAATTGCCTACTCTAAAAACCTTCTTGGCCAAGGTAAATGCTTAGATCACACCAAAGAACCAGAGCCTGGGCTTTGAGAAAGCAACACTCGTTAGGAGACAAGAAAGAGAAGAGTGAGCCTAGAAGAGTGGTGAGAAAAGACGGGAGGAGTCTAGGTCAGTGTGAGATACAAAGTCTAGGAAGAGAGATTTTAAAGCACAACAGAGATGTTGTACCATTGAATAAGGTCAGCAAAGCAGTTATTACAGACCACTGACAAAGCAATTCTGATGTGGAAAGAGCGTGTCATCCATTAGGAAGTGCTCCTTAGAAGTGGACAAATGGGTTACAGCTAGAGCCCTGCTGTGGGCTCTTCTCATACTGTCAAATTCTCTCTCACAACCAAGGATTGCAAAGATTCTATGCCTGAATCCTGTTCCTCCAGGTTTTCAACAAACATACTTTAACACGCTATGGGATAGCAAATATACTTATTTAATTGATTATTATTTTATAATAATAAAAAATTTACACATTTAAGTATTTGATGGCATTTAAATACATGAGCACCTCCACTCATATTCCTGAGCCTTTGAGGATGTTAGGGCTGAGGCATAACAATAGGATAAAGGTGAAGAGATGGGAACTTTCATGGATTTCTTATTTTTGTTTCTGTTCAAGACCATTTATAAGGAGGAAACACAAATGTTTGAAGGAAGAGTAAAACCAAACAGGAGAATAAGAAAACCAATATATTGGCTACAAAGTTATATGAAAAATAGGCCTTAGAAATGAAGATTAGATTTAGACAGCACCAGAAGGGAAAGCGAGAACTAGTTTATATTGGGCAAGTAAATGGTGGACCTAAGAGATGGTGTGTGTTGAGTTTCATGTAAATTAACTCTGTAAAACACTATATTAAATGCTTTCATATATTATGTTGCTCAAGTCCCTTTGTCAATGCCGTTAATAGGTTCTATGTGACTTATTTTGGTATCACTTATTGGTCTACCTTAGCTTCTGTGAAATGGGAGTTCAAGAGTCTCCCAAGTTGAAGAAACAATTGTTTCAATTTGAAATTGATGCACTAACAACCCAAATCATGGTGAATTGAAACATCAAGGATTGGTTTCTCCCTGTAACTCTGCAGACTGATGGAGTAGCTTTACTGATGCTTTCAACTGGTCTTGTTGTTGGAGTTAGCTAGAGGACAAGCCCCAGCCCCAGAGAGTCCCAACAGACCAGGCTCAGCAGCACATCCAGGAAAATGGTGGCAGTGACGTTGAAGACAGGAGAGAGTGATATCAATAACAGGTCCCATCAAGAAGGTTGAACTCTGTTTTCAAAGGCAAAGATTGGGTGTTTCCATTGATGGAGCCGAAGATTATAGGGGTCTGGTTAATCTGACCTCTGACTACTATCTTGGGATCTACTGAGGGCAACTATGTTGGTGCCAAGGTCTCCTGTGGGAGTTGTTTCAGTTCTTTGTCTTTTTATTATTATTATTATTATTAAAAATTTCCATCTCCTCCCCTCCTCCCAATTCCCTCCCACTCCCCTCTCCCCCTCCATTTCCAGTCCAAAGAGGAGTCAGGGTTCCCTGCCCTATGGGAAGTCCAAGGTCCTCCCCACTCCATCGAGGTCTAGGAAGGTGAGCATCCACACACACTA
>LOEQ01000494.1:297326-310670 GCA_001685075.1 Bramus lutescens | reverse complement strand
CTAGTTTCTTGAGTTCTTTATATATTTTGGAGATCGGACCTTTGTCTGATGTGGTGTTGGTGAACGCCGGGCGCCGGGTGGTGAGTTCAAGCAGGTGGGAGTTCTTTGTCTTAAGGTGTATAATAATAAAGACTGTTGTCCTGGCATCCAAGGTCAAGGTAGGAAAAAAATCTGGGAACTCAGAAAGAAGAAAATGAAGCCAAGAAAATAAGAAACAGAGTGGAGTTAGCTGAATGACTGGGCACACCTTTAAATCCTCACTGTCAAGCCATAATTCCATTCTATGGCTGTGAGGCTGAAGGCAGGGCTGCTTTGCAATGTCTCCCCAGTTAAAACCAATATAGGGTGGATCTCTTGATAGCTTGAAGCCACCACAACATAGAAAGAAGGAAACATGTAGAGTCACACTTGCATGGGAATGTCGGCTTTGGACAGGTTTCTCATTCTTACTTAGCGTCATTTTCCTATCAGTAAAATATGAACACAAGTTATTTCTTAATTACTCCTTTCCTGGCTTGCCACACATATTGGAGACAAAATATATCATCTGGCATATAACAGATTGAAGTTAGAATGATGCTTCATTTTCCTTCCAAGGCTAGCTTCACATCAAACTTTTGAAGTTATATACACATATGTATGGTAGGTTGCTGTTCTAAAGTATTGTGTGTTGTACAAAATATATCTTTAAAATGGAATTTTAATAATTAAAACCTCATATAAGTAAAATTTCTGGTATTTTCTTCCTGTACACGGCCAATTACATCCTTCTCGTAGTGTTGGAATTTGTGGTGATGCAGGAAGAAGTGATGGCAGAGGGCCACCAGCATCTAGCGATTGCCGTGGCTTCTCACTTGACACAAAACAACCATTCAAAAAGTGTGCTGTGTTGTGCTCTTTGCAACAGAATGCTTTCCCTAAATAGTCCATCAAAATAGCCAAGGAAAATTGCAGCACATTTTAGTAAATATCAAGTGTCCTGGTTGTCCATCTTCTGCTGCAGATAATGTCCGATTGCTTCTGTTTTCTTAAGTCACTGAAGAGTTAATGCCCTCAGCTCTACTATTCTACCTCAACCCACTTCACTCATTCTCTTAGCTACACTTATCCTTCCTATGATAACTGACGTTAGCTCTGTAATCTTCATGTTACTCTCGCTACTGACAGCTTGATTTTCTGCCCCAGTGTATAATAGAAATATTATTCCATTTAATATCCATAATTTGGTCCACCTGACCCTTTGTGCTTTGTACTCTGTGTCTGTACAATCTGTCATACTAGGTCTAATTATATTCCATGTACTTTGCAAAAAAGGACAACAGGAATCTAGCAAATCACATTGCTTTTCCTAGCATTTTTCTCTAGCTGTAATAATGGAGTTTAGAAATTACTGGCATTTACTGTTACTATAATATCAAGTCACAGTGTATCATTTCTAATGCACAACTATAATTAGACTAAGTAATTTGAAGAAAAAAAGCAGTCAATGAGAGACTAGTAATAAGCAAAATAGTAATGTCTAAAACTATGAAGTTTCTAACAAAGCTTTGTTTTCCATACTCTTTTAAACTATTAACTTACATGTATTTTTTAATTAGAATTATTTTATATCTATGAGTACTTTGTCTGCTTGTATGTTTGTGCACCACATGCATGCCTAGTACCTGTGGATTTCCTGGAACTGGAACTATAGATGTTTCTGAGCCACATGTGGATGCAGGATACTGAATTCAGGTCCTCTACAAAAGCAGTCAGTGCTTCTCTCTCCAGCCATCTTAAATTCATTAAAGAATTAGATACCCATCCAGGCCATTGTCCTGCACAATTTTAATCCTCTTTCATCTCAGCACTCAGGAGATAAAGGCAGGCAGATCTCTGTGAGTTCCAGGCCAGACTAGTCTACTGAGCTAGATAGTTCCAAGACAGCCAAAGCTACACAAAGAGATCTTGTCTCAAAAAACAAAGAATTAGATATCATAAAGCTGGAATTTGTTATTCACCAAATATAAAATACTCTGCAAAATACATGGGTTATCTCATTTGATTATCATAGTTAACAAATGAAAAATGACAGGAAATGAGGACTTTTTAGATTTAAAGGCACAGTGGGGTGTTAGAGGAGGCTGCTTGTTTGTCCCAGCCGCCCAACTAGCTTAGACACAAAATAATCACACAAAACTGCATTAATTAAATCACTGCTTGGCTCATTAGCTCTAGCTTCTTATTGGCTAACTCTTACATATTAATTTAACCCATTTTATTAATCTGTGTATCGCCATGAGGCTGTGGCTTACCGGGTAAAATTCCCAATGTCTGTCTCCTGCAGCTACATGGCTTCTCTCTGACTCTGCCCTTCTTCCTCCAAGCATTCAGCTTAGTTTTCCCTGCCTACCTAAGTTCTGCCTTATCAACAGGCCAAGGCAGTTTCTTTATTCATAACACATAGACAGAAGGCCCTCCCACACCAGTGGGGGACAATGATACTACCTTGACTTGAAAACTATTTATGGCCTCCATTAGCCACAAACTTAAGACAGAGAAAAATTCATTCATAATATTTTTATTCTAGTTTAATTTATATTACTCCCTGAATATAAGGAGCAATCCAAATATACATAATTTTCTAAGCTGTGTAAAAACTTTAAAACAGTATGTATATTAATATATTTGTCATCATGTAAAGGTTAAATTTTAGGAATTTGCCATTTCCTTAGGTAGCCTGACCAGGGGCTGTATATCAAATAACCTATGTTCCTATATAGTCTATCTCACAAAATAAACAGAACATGTGATCATGAGTTTGCTACCCGGATCAAAACATAACATCTTACCTCATAAATACATAATTATGTGCCAGTCAAAAATAATTAATTTTCTCCAACCTAAGGAAGTTAGCTACATCCACAATAACACAAACAATAGATTATCCCACACCAGCAAATTGCAAAGAAGAAAAACACACACCCAATGCCACCATCACCACCAACAACAAAAACAAAAATAACAGGAACTAGCAATTACTCTTCATTAATATCCCCTAATATCAATGAACTCAATTGGTCTATAAAAAGGTGCAGGCTAACAGATTGGATAGGAAAACAGAATCCGTCCTTCTGTTGCATACAAGAAACACACCTTGACTACAAAGACAGACATTACCTCAGAATAAATGGTTGGGATTTTTAACAAAGAAACTAAAATTATAAAATTATAAAATGGAAAAAAGAAAGAATCTTCAACAAATGGTGCTGGAGTAACTGGATATTTTGACTTGTATAAGAGTACAAATAGACATTGCTTTGTACAAAATTCAAATGGATCAAGGACCTCAACATAAAACCAACCACTCTGAACCTCATAGAAGAGGAAGTGATAACTAGCCTTGAATGCATTGGCACAGGAGACCACTTCCTAAATATAATTCCAGTAGCACAGACACTGAGAGCAACAGTTAATAAATGGGACCTCCTGATACTGAGACGCCTCTGTAAAGCAAAGAACATGGGCAATAATACATAATGGCAGCCTACAGGATGGGAAAAGATCTTCACCAACCCCACATCAGAGGACTGATCTCCAAAATACTCAAAGAACTCAAGAAATTGGTCATCAAAAGAATGAATGAGCCAATAAAAATGAGATACAGACCTAAACAGAGAACTCTCAATAAAGGAATCTCGAATAACCAAAAGACACTTAAGGAAATGCCCAGCATCCTTAGCCATCAGAGAAATGAAAATGAAAACAACTCTGAGATTCCATCTTACACCTATAAGAATGGTCAAATTTAAAAATCACTGATGACAAGTTAGGCTGGAAAGGATGTGAAGAAAGAGGAACACTTTTCCATTGCTTGTGGGAGTGCAAACTTGTACAGCTGCTTTGGATATCAGCATGGTGATTTCTCAAAAAGCTAGGAATCAGTCTACCTCAAGACCCAGCAATAACCACTCTTGGGCATATACCCAAAGGATGTTCATTTGTGCCACGAGGGCATTTATTCAGCTATATTTATAGCAGCATTATTTGTAATAGCCAGAACCTGGAAACAACCTAGATGTCCCTCAACCGAAGAATGGATAAGGAAAATGTGGCACATTTACACAATGGAGTGCTATTCAGTAGTAAAAACATAATGACATCTTGAAATTTGCAGGCACATGGATGGAACTAGAAAAAAAAAACATACTAAGTGAGGTAACCAAGACTCAGAAAGACAAATATAATATATACTTATGCATAACTGGCTTTTAGACATAAAGCAAAGAATAACTAGCCAACAGTCCATAACACCAGAGAACCCAGACAACAAAGAAGACCCTAAGAGAGACATACATGGATCCACCTAGGAAGGAAAAGAAGATCAGATCTCCTGAATAAATTGGGAGCATGGGTAGAGGGGGTAGGGTGAAAATGGAGAGGAAGAAAGGAGAGTGGGAAAAATGTAGAGCTCAATTAAAAACAAAGCAAAATTTAAAAAATAATTTTAATAGTTTTGCTTCTGTAGGGGAAAATAAGTAAAGTTCACCAGTGACAGAAAGGATAAAATATATTAGGCCAATAAATGCAATCCTAAAGATAACATAAGGAAATTTATGACCTGCTTTTAAAGTAAAAATCTCATAACTTTTGTAAATATAAAAAATTGACTACTTATTTTTGTCCTATATCAAACTCTTATGTCTCTAGAATGTGAGCATATCACATGCATGTATGTTTTATTTTACTATTCTCATTTTTGCTTTTTATACTGGGGGTTGAACATGGGGCCTTATACACACTAGGCACATGTTTTACCAATGAGCTCTATTTGTGCTCCTCTTTACTTTCTATGTGAGACAAGTTCTAACTAATTTTCCCAAGTTGTCCTTAAAATTTGGAGTACTCCACCTGAGCCTCCCAAACACAATGGTCACAGATATGTACCAATAATCTTAGCTATGAAGGATCGGTTTTATAATGTATCAAATTAAATTACAGTAATTGAACTTTTTAATTCCTACCAAAGATGGTATACCATGCTTATTATCTTATTACCTGTGTCTGGTTTACAAAGACTTGGTTTGGGAACTATACATATATATATGGTTTATGTTCCTATGAACAGATTTGTCAAATAATTGATTTGAGAATTCATTGAAAACTATCATCTCAATCAAAATCCTAGTGTAATCAATACTAGCTTGCATCTCTCTGATTATCTCAGGCCATTTAATGATATTAATTTCAGTACTCCTCTGATGTATAAGCCTAGAAAAATTTAAAATTTAAGGCTGCAGATATAGCTGAATGTCGAAGTGCTTGCCTAGCGTGTGCAAAGCTTCGGGTTCAATCTCAAGGACCACAATACAAAATGAAAACAAATTTAAAATTGAAAGGTAGAGTGGCAACAGAGACATGGCATTGCAACACTGGGGAAAATGAATGATGGAAGTGATTACTTGGAGTCTTGGCTTGGCTAAAGAGCAAGACTCAAGTCTTCAAAAATTATATATAAAACTTACAAACATATTGTGTTTCTATGTTTTTATTACTAGGAGACATTTATTTTCATACATACATTTTAATTAAATTCCAACTCAGAAATAATCAGATTGTAAATGATCAATAAACAAGTATGACATTTGAATGTAACCATTTAGTAATGATATATTAGACAATAGTCTTGTAGTGTCCTCTTGGTCTCTTTCTATGCTTGTAGCTTAAATTTTTTGCTGGATAAATTTTTCATTATCAAGTAATCCAATTGAAGTTCCTAACTTTTGTGGAATTTGCACTTGCATGGTAGAGTTCAGTTCAGCATTTGATTTTTTTCCACATGCATGTATTTATTCTGTTGTATGTCTGCAATTTATTTTTGTTAATGCTTTTGGTGAGCACACAAAGCAATGAGTTTCATAACTCATTGTCAGACATGTGTGTCATGTTTTGTCCTCGCCTGCTCCCCTTTTCATTGCCTTCCTCCCCTCCGCCTGGTTCCCCTTCTTCCCCTAGTTAGTCCCCTTCTGATTTCTCACTTCATGTATGTCATCAATCTCTTCTTTTCTTCTTGTTTCTCATTATAGTTTCATGACTTACACACACACACAGAGAGAGAGAGAGAGAGAGAGAGATTCTATTATCAGTTTCTTTTTAAAAAATAATCTGTTTGATTCTCTCTATTTACATTTTACCAGCAATTAATGTGGGTTTTGATTTCTCAACTTTCTTGCTTGAATTTCTTGTTATTTGTTTTCTTGATGACAGCTGTAGTGGCTGAGATAAGACAGACACTCAAAGACATTCATTAAATAAAGAATTTCTCTGGATAATGATGTTGAACACATTTTCAAGTAGTTATTGATTCTGTATTTTAATTTTGACAATTTTCTATTTAGATCACTAGCACATTTGATCATTACCTGGTATATATTTTTTTATTGGTTTAATTTCTGCAATACTTTATATTTCCTGGGTGCTAATTCCCTGTTTAATGCTTAGGTTAGAAAAAATCTTACTCTTTTATATATATATGCATAGAGTCTCATTAAGTAGCCTTAACTGTCCTGGAACTCAATTTGTAAATCAGAATTCTTGTGGTATTTCATGTTAGATTCCTATTCATGAAATGCTTTCCTAAGCCTAAAACTAAGACATGTTTCCTCTAGAAAGTCCAAAGTTTTAGGTCTTATAATATGGTGTCTGATCCATTTTGAATTGATTTTGTGCAAGATAAAATATGGATCAAATTTTATTCATTTACAGGTAGGAATCCAGTTTTTTTTCAGCATTTGTTAATGAAGCTGTCTTTCTCTGATGTATGCCTTCTACACATTTATCAAACATGAGGTGATTGTAACTGTATGAGTTTATTTGTAGGTTCTCTACTTCATTGGTCTGTATGTCTGTGTTTAAAATTATTATCAGGCATATTGCCATAGCTAAGACTTAAGTACTATATTAAATGAGAATGGAGAGAATAGGCAGCCTGGTCTTGTTCCAGATTTTAGAAGAAATGCTGTCAATTTAGTATTTTGTTAGCTGTGGATTTGTTATATACAGCTTTGCTGTGTTGAGACATGTTTTACATCTTTATGGTCTTTTTTTTTTATCATGAATGGATGCTGAACTTTGGCAGAAGTCTTTGTACATCAGCTGAGATGCTAATGCGCTATCTGTTCTTACATTTATTTATGTGGAAATTATACTTATTAATTTGTATATGCTTAACCAGCCATATAGCCCTGACATTAAATAAATATGGTCATTTCATATTATTGTTAAAACATTAAATACAGTGAACAAATAAAGTATTTCAAAAGCTGAGAGAAACATCACATATAAAAGTACATCTCAATAATGGCTTTCTCAGCAAAAACTTTAAAGTCCTGAAGTATTTGGAATGATGTGCCAACCCTGACTGCTATACTCAGAAAAACATTCTGTCATAATTAAAGGACAAAGAAACAATCTCCTTAAGAAAGCAGACTAAAGGAATTCATGAACAAGCCGTCTCTATAGAAAATTTTTGAGAAAAGGTCTTTGGGCTGATGAGAAAGATAAATACATCCATGAGGCTACAGGAAAGAGCAAACTGTGCTGGAGCAGTAGTTAAGGAAACGAGTAATAGAAAACCCCTGACCACTACAAAATTAATAAAGACATGAATTAATTTACACCTCTCAAAACTAAATACCTGTAGCCTCAGTTCCCTAATCAAAAGAAACAGAACAGCATACTGGATTTTAAAACAAGATCTATTTGTCTGTTGCCTCCAAGAAATGCCCTTCGCCATCAGAAACAGGTACAACCTTAGGATGACAGGATGGAAAAGAGTATTCTAAACAAATAGAACAACAAACAGGTGTTGTGTGTTGCTGAAAAGGTGAACTTCAAACAAAAATTTTAAAACTAGATTCCTCCTCCTGATTAAAGGCCAATGTGTTAAAAAAGAATTACAGTTCTAAATATATACCCACCAAATCTTGTGCATATAATTTCATGAACATTACTGTATTTAAAGACACAGCTTTGTCTCAGTAAAATAATAATGTATGATTTAAATGCCTAATTCTCATTAATGAATATGTCTTGTTAATAACAAATAAAGATAATTTTTGATTAAATTATAATAGATCAAATTAACCTAAGCGACATCTATAGAAGGAGCTTTCTATATTAAGACATGAACTAAGGCCTAAGAAATAGAAGAAAATTGAAATAATCAGTTGGATTCTCTCTGACCACAGTAGAATAAAACTAAAAGTAAACAGCTTATAAAGATATCTGTATTTTCTATATACACAAAGTCTACAATTTCTATATACACAAATTTGTGAAGATTAAACATATAGTCATTATTACCATGATCCAAAAACCAGATAAAGACATACAAAATATATAAATCTATTTCCCTAATGAACATCGGTGTAAAAATTCTCACCAAAATACTTGTAAACAGAATTCAAGCACACATCAAAAGGATCATTCACCATCATCAACTTGACTTTATCCCATATGTGCAATTGGATGGTTCAACATGTGCAAATCAGTAAATATAATACATCATATAAAAGGATTCAAAGATAAGAATCACATGATCATCTCAATAAATGTTGAAAATGCTTTTGACAAAATTCAGTATTTCTTCACAATAAAAGCACTGAAAAGACTGGGAATAGAGAGACCATATGTCAACATAACAAAAGTTATAAATGGCAACCCTTCAGCCAACATTATAGCAAATAGGGAATAACTGAGGTCCTTATGTCTTGCATGCATTAAAGTCTATTCCAAATATATGAAAGACTTTCATATAAGACCTGAAACTCTGAAAACATTATAGGGAAAACACTGTAGATCTAGGCATAGGTCTATGTTCCATCTAAGCACAAACTAGTTCTAAGCCTGCTTAGCTTCCAAATAAAGTATATTCAGGGTGGAATGTTCATGGACAGGAAGGACATGCTAAATACACTCTAGTCACTCAGAGAAGAAGACCAACAAAAAGCAAAAAGAACCTGTGAAATAAAAGGCTATAAAGTAAATAATCAAGTGAAGACACGGTCTACAGAATTGGAGATAATTTTATCTGCCTATACTCTGACATAGCATATCTAGAAAATACAAAGAACTCAAACACCTAAGAACAACCCAGTCAATAAATAGGCTAATAAAATGTTCAGTTTTCAGAAGATAAAATACAAATGGTCAATGATCATATGGGGAAAAAGTTCAGTATCCATAGCTTTCAGGAAAAAGCAAATTAAACTACTCAAAGACTGCACCTCACTTCAATCAAAATGACAACAGATGCAGGCAATATATGGGGAGGAATGGGGAACCCTTATTTGTTGCAAATTTGATCACATTGTGAACCCTGAGATTGCACTGTTTACTGGAGGAACCTGCTTACAGCTGTGGTGTGGCTCAGCCCTAACACATCCCTTTAACCTAATAGCTTTCTGCTTAAATATCGTAAAAAGGACTAAATAAAACCAACCAAAGGTCAAGAGGCACAACAAGCAACCGGTTGACAAGAAAAACACCATAGAGTGTAAGAGGAAGTCAGGAGGACAGGGGTGGGGGGGAGATGGGAGAGAGGAGAGAAGAGAGAGATGCACAGGAAGTAGAAGGGAGGGACACCCAGTTGGAGGAGTTTTGTTTCAGATGGCATAAGAGAAAGCTCTTTCTAGGACATCAGCAGAGGACGACAGTCAGTCGGGTACTTCCTCAGCCTTTCACCCCAGCATCTAGCTTCTGTGTCTTTATTGGTAAAATCAAATGATTGGAAATTAGTTAAACCCAATAGTTGGTGCCCAATATGGGGTTGAACCTATGACCCTGAAATTAAGAGTCTCATGTTCTACCTACTGAGCTTTCACTCCAGCATCTGGCTCCTAAGCCTTTATTGGTAAAATTGAATTATTTATATTTAGTTAAAAGCAACACTTACAGAAATAGAAATAAAAGAAATAGAAGAAAATTGAAATAATCGTATTCTCTCTGTTAATAATAGAATAAAACTAAAAATAAATAGCATACTGTTGTTCTTGCTGTTGTTGTTTACTCGCTGACTTTTTTGACTTTTTTACTTTTTGATCTTTTGGCATTGTGGGGGGCACCACACAGTTCCCAAATAAATCACACACAGAGGCATATTCTTACATACAAATGTCTAGCCTTAACTTGGCTTGTTTCTTGCCAGCTTTTCTTAACTGAAAGTATTCCAACTACCTTTTGCCTCTAGGCTTTTTCCGATTCTTACTTCTGTATATCTTACTTTTACTCTAACTCCACGGCTGGTCAGGTGACTGGCCTCCTACGTTCTCCTCCTCTTGTTCTCTTGTTGTGCCTTCCATTAATACTCTACCTACCAGCCCCGCCTATCCTTTCTCCTGCCTCGCTATCTGCCCTTCAGCTCTATTAGACCGTCAGGTGTTTTAGACAGGCAAAGAATCACAGTTTCACAGAATTAAACAAATGCACCATAAATAAAAGCAACACATTAAACAAATGTTCCATAGCATAAACAAAAGTAAAACACCTTAAAATAATATTCTGCAATAGTATAATAGGTGAAGACTGAGGTACAGAAAGATAAATACTGCATATTGCTCTCACATGCAGATTCTATCTTCTAATTTGTATGTGCACACAATGAAGTTTCTTCCAGTAACAAAGAAAAGGGAATATGGTTTACAAGGAAATGGATGTGGCCAGCAATAATCATATTAAGTGAGTAAGCCAGTCCTAGAAAGGCAAACACTGTATGTTTTCTTTAATCTGTGGTCCCTAGACTTTATATAAATGCACAAAATCATACGCATATGTATATATGACATTAGAGCAGGAACAAAATCGTCTCGGGGAAAAAGGGGACTAAATGGAGGGGCCAAGGTTAGTAAAGGGACGGTGGTTGTAGGGAGGGAATACATTCAACATGTAATATACTCTTGTATGAAATGTTCCTATGTGACGCAGAACTGTGTACAATGAAGAAGCATAAAGGAAAGGATGTTAAGACTGGCAACATGGTTTGGTGAGGAAAGGCGCTGATGGTCTGAGTTTGAGCATCCTGGGACTCACATGGCAGAAAGAGAGAAAACCGGTCGTTTTCCTCTGGCCCCACGTGCACATTGTGGCACATGCGTACACATGCACACACACACACACACGCATACACACACACACTTAATAAAATTTATTTAAAATTTTTAAGCCAATATGATTAAAATATTACTAAACGTAGGCAAGAAGAGGAAATACAGAGAGCAAAATAGAAAATAAGAAAAAAGCATTTTCCACAAGTGAAAAATGCTTTAACAAAATTATCCCAATGTATGAACCTTAATGACAGACAAAAACATAAATAAAAATTAAATACAGCACAGTTAAGATCCTTCTAAACGTATGATGGATGATCGTATGAAAAAGAAAAAAGTTGAAAAAAAGGGGAGGGAACGAGGAGGCACCTTCTTTCTGTGCCCTCCACAAGCAAAGATCACATTACACGCATGGAGCGGAGGGCCCTTCAGCCTGCGGGCTCCATCCTCTTCTTTGCTGGATGTTCTGGCTGAATCTGCACAAGTGTCTCATGCCCCCTCCCCCTGCCCCAGATGTCTTCACAGAGACCATTTTCCACCTTTGCCTGTCAGGGGCCTCTGCTGGATATGCTTACCTTTGTCTTTTGTGGCTGAAGATCTTCTCCCTTTCCTGAGACACTCCAGACTACACTGCCTGGTGAACACTGTTTTAGCGGGGGCTAAGTGTGCTGTGCGTGCTGGGGGCCGTCTCCAAAATGCTTTGGGTATGGGAAGTAGTTACAGAACTGGAGCAGTAGAGGCAGAGAATCTACATTCTTCCTTTCAAAGCCTCCTGGGTATCAATCTCCTTGCTATAGGTAAGGACTCAGGCCCTATATTAGTGAAGCACAGACGAGTGGATCCAGAATTTGATTTATCCACTGGCCTCAGGCTCAGAGCTATCAAATTCTCAGTTCATTCTCACTTGAAGCAATCTAATCGCAGCCACTGGGGGAGGGCTCTTTCTCTCTGCAGTTTGCATCCTGAATCTGTCTCTGGCCACCAGCACCTTTCAGTCCATTAGTTCAGTACATCAGTTCAGCCTTCCTGTGTGTTAAAAGTATATTTTCCTGCACCTTCACTTTCTCTGTAGCTGTGGCTACAGTTCTTCAGGTCTCAGTTCTTCAAGGTACCTCAAGTTTTTAAGAAGAGTTTCTCTCTTAAGGTGGAACAGAGCATGAAATAGTCCTGCATTGCTGTATTAGTCAAGGTTCTCTAGAGGAACAGAACTTATAGAATGATTATATATACATTTATATAGGATTTATTTGAAAAGTTTTCAGGCTGTGGTCCAGCTAGTCCAACAATGGTTGTCAGTCAATGGAAGGTCCAAGAATTCAGTAGTGTTCAGTCCATGAGGCTGGATTTCTCAGCTGCTCTTCGGTATATACCAGAATTCCAAGGAAGTAGGCTGTAATTGCAGTACAGGAATGGACTTGCCAGCGAGAACAAATAGAAAGAAAAAGCTTCCTTCTTCCATGTCCTTTATATAGACTGTGGCCCAGAAGAAAGGTGGGTCTTCCCACCTCAGAAGATCTGCATGAAAGGTGAATCTTTCCACCTCAAAGATCTGCATTAAAGGTGGATCTTACCACCTCAAATGATTTAATTAAAAGAAATCCCTCACAAGAGTACTGGTTTTAGGTTAATTCCAGATATAGTCAAGTAGGCATGCACATGCCACAATGAAATCTACCATTATGTATAATAAATATATACAAGTAAAAGAGGAAAAACAGGCCATGACATACCTCAAGTGGTGTGTCATGACAAAATGGGACCTTCCTCTCCTGCTGGCTGATCCACCAGTGCAGTCCCTGTCTCCTCTGCACTGGTCACTGGAGCTAATGTGCCTGGGAGCCTGGCTTGCCCTGAGAAGACAGGCCTGGCCTTCCATCAGGCTTCTTTTTGGAAGCAGCTTCTGGGTCCTCAATGTGACCTGCAGAGCAGAAGCTGTACTCAGCTTCTTGCCTGTCTGCATCTTGTGTTTTACGTATTTTCCTACGTTCTTTTCCATATCTCTTTGCTGCCTCTGTGGGTTCCCAAGGCTTTTCTACTTTTTCCTTTTGCAATGAGTCATTTTGTAATTCTTTTTGACTCTCTTCATGCAACTTACAAACAACTTTAAAAAACAAACAAGAGACCTGCTCAGAGTGCCTTCCACAACTGTATCTGGTGCTATCATGTAGACCCCTCACATCTTAGCTTGGGTTTCCTGATGTAGGAGGGTCATCTGTCTATGTGTTACTTTCATTGGTTAATAAAGAAACTGCCTTGGCCC
>LOEQ01000494.1:282785-297175 GCA_001685075.1 Bramus lutescens | reverse complement strand
GGGGTATAAGCTAGCCGTGCGGGAGCTGGGCCGGACGAAAAGCAGGCCCGCGCTCCCCTTATTACTACAGTTTCCAAATGCTCGATTGAAGTAGATTACCTCTGATGTCAAGTTACAGCTTTGAAAAATATCAACAAAAGGGTTATTTCAACATCCCATTAGTAACTCCAGACTGTAGAGCAATTTCAAGTGTTACAATATAAGCTCTAGCTTTCCAAGGAAGTTTTCAGACTAGAAACTGCTTTTTGTGAATGTTTCCAATGTCTTCAAATTTTATAGAAATGCTTTGTATATTGCAGATACTGAAGCAGAAAGATATAATAAAAAACAAAAAGAAATGAATGTCACCACACAGGTAAACATTTTTGCTAACTCATATTTTTTCAATAGAAAATTGTGATTATAAACACTGTTAATAGTGTGTATTCAAAATGCTCCAAACTTCTCAACTAGATAATTAGCTACTGTTTTATTTTTACTTTGCAGAATTCTCACTCTGTGGTATTCCTTCCTTCAAGGCAGACTGTTCAGTGGGCTGAGTCTTCCCCTGTGCTCTGGCTGACCTACAACCCTCAGTGTTTAGCCAGAAAGGGAAGGGATTGGACATGGTATCCTCTGGCATCTTAGATGGAGGGGATTCAGTTCTTCATTCTACTCTCAACACAGCTAGTAACATACAGTGATAAATGCGTCATTTTCTGTTATATGCCTTTGCTTGAAATCTTTTAGGTATTTCATCATCTCGTGCAGTGTGCAGACACCAAAGCTCTTGTTCGTTGGGCTTGGGGTTCTGTCCCCACTGTTTTCTCTTATATAACCTATTCATAATGTCTCCCCTATCAGACACACTAGGCTCTGTGCCATTCCTCAGAAGCCTCAGTCTTTTGCACACATTTCTGTCCTTTCTCACAAAAAAATAGTTTTAATTACATATAGATGAGTATGTCTGTGTGTATGCGTATTGGAGGCTGGAGGTGTCAGATCTCCCCAGGAGCTAAAGTTAAAGGTGGTTGGAAGCTGCCTGATGTGGATGGTGGGAACCAAACTCAGGTCCTTTGAAAGAGCAGTGAGCCAACTCTCCAGCCAGTTCTAGTCTTTTTTAATTGCAATGCCTTTTTAGCCACTTACCCATGTAGTCACGCCCCTCTCCTCACCTTCTCCAGGTCGATGTCCAAACACCATCTCTTCAGAGGGGCGTTTCTTGGAAACTGACTTAGATATCATTCCATTCTAATGTTCCACGTCTTATGTTTCTGTCCATTTCTTTCTTTCAATCTCTTTCTTTCACTCTTTCTTCTTTCTTGCATTCTTTCACTGGTTTTTGAAGTGAAATAAGGTCGTGCTAGGTAGCACTGTCTGCACTGGAATTCTTAAGTAGATAGACCACTCTCGGACTTTCAGCAATCCTCCTCCCTCTGTATTCTGTAGGCTAGGATTACAGCCATGTTCCTCTGTGTGTGGACATCATACATTCCCTAATTCTTTCCATGCTCTGATTTTCTTCTTTATATTGTCACTAAGCTTATATATTTGATTGCTTGTTGTCAATCATAGATTCCATAAAAGTAGATTATCTGTGTTGCTAACTATCTACTAGAATAGTACCTGGCTTAATAGGCATTCAAAATATTTGCTTTGTTTTATTGATATATAATCTTGCCATGTGGCCTAGATTGGCCTGGAACTTGAGAGTCTCCTACCTGAGCTTCCTGGGTAATTAGATTGCAGGCATGTACCACCACTACTTCCACTAATAAATGTTGATTTAACTAGTGAATAAATATTCAAGGGATAAAATGTGGAAATGTATGTATGCAAATTAAGCGCATTTCTTTACATAGTAACATTTCCTGAGCCCCTCTCCCATCACTATAACTATCACATCCCATAATTAGCAGTGGGATTACTATCAGCAAAAGTACAAATAACTTTCACCTAAACCTCCATTTGTTCATCGGTGGATAGAGATTTAAGGGACATCGATTTCATCATAGTCACCAACCTTGTCTACCACACAGTATCTCTAATTCAGAATGGTCCAAAGGTTCTAAATGTTATTGTACATTTTTGCAGTCCTCTATTTGATAATGCGTCTTTGAGCTTGTGGTGTATATTACAGTATCTTTCTCAGCTTTCCCCAGTCCAGTCTTTGCACATGATAGAAACAATAAAAGTATACACATTTAATTAAGTGTGTTTCCATCTGTTCAAGGCTTCGTCATAAAATGCATAAAGTCTTCACCCTCTGGACATTTGATCTCTTTCACACCACGCATCCTGCATCACACTTTTCCAAATAGTACCTTCCTCTACATCTCCAACTGAAGCCTGGCTATCTCCTAAGCACTTCTTGCCCTGATACCCTTCAGAACATTTTTTTTTCCACAATCCACTTGTTCTGGTCCAGGATAGGGTGGCGCTTATCTATTGCCCTTTGTGTTTGCTGAATCATCGGAACATGAAGAGGTGAGGGCAGAAGAGCCGCTCTGGTCTCTCTGCTTTTCTTTATTCTTTCATATTGCCCTGTTCACGACCTCTAGGTTTGTCATTTCATCCCTTCAGTCTTGCTACCACTAACCACACCCTTCTCTTCTTCCCTGGATCACAGTCTAGGATTCCAGTTTCTGATGACCACTGGCATCATTTCAAGTTGTTCCCCAAATGCTCCCACCTCACCAGAACCTCAAGGCCTCTGTCCTTTCGTTTGCTCATCACTACTCTTGTGCCGTTGCTCACTTCTGTCCTTGCCTTCTCATTGCTCCTTGAGCACAGTGCACTTTCCAAAACCTATGATGGCAGCTGTATATCAGGTGGTTTTTGGATTATAGTAATATATACCTCACATAGCACTTATCAGTCACCAGCTTTAAGTGAACAATTCACTACAGTTAGTGCATTCAGTACGCACCTAATTAAACAGAACCTCTAACAGCTGACTAATAACTCCCCATATTTTCCACTCTCGCAGCCCCTGGCAACCAACCTTGTACTCTCTGTTTCTAGGAAGTGAAGTACTCTAGGTAATTCATGGAAGTGGAAGCATACAGCTCTTTTCATTTAGTGGCTGATTTATTTTGCTTATCATAATTTCTTTGAGTTCATACATGTGTCAGCGATAACTCAGCTAAATTTCATGTACTTGTTTACCACTTGTACTCTGGAGAAATGTGTTTCCAAGACTCTTGCTTGGCTTTCAGTCACGCCATTTGTGAGGATTTTTGTTGTTGCTTTTGTTCTTTCTTGTAGTAGCTCTTTATATATTCTAGCCATTAACTTTTTATCTGATTTGGAAACACTGTTTCCCACCCCATGTGTGGCCTCCCCCCTCTTCTAGTGTCCTGCTTCCATGCACAGCAGTTTGTTAGGTTTCTATTGTCTAATTTATCTCTATTTACATCTACTGACTCTAAATTTGGGTCATATCCAAGGCAGTCTTACTAAACCAATGTCATGAAACTCTCCCCCTACTGTTTCCTCCAAGACTCTGGTGGTCGTAGATCTTACATTTAGCTCTTTGGACATTTCAGTTTTATTTATGGTGAAAACTAAGATCCTTTTGTACTGTTTTTGCATGTGGAAATGATTTTGCCAACACAGTTGTTGAAATGCCTATTTTCACCCATGGCATGGCCTTGGCTCCCTTGCCAAAAAGCATTCAACCATAGAAGGGAAAGTTTGTTTCTGGCCTCTCATATTCTACTGTTATAAACATCTGTCTCAATTGTCACTTCCCCACTAGGCTTATTTGTTCATTTCTTACAGTGTGTGTGTGTGTGTGTGTGTGTGTGTGTGTGTGTGTGTGTTCATATGCACCCATTTTCAGCAGTCTGGAGACTGAACCTAAGGCCTTATGCATGTTAGCTGAATATGAAAATATTTTCCCTACTGTAATTTGCTGTAAATTTTAGTATTAGGAAATACGAGATCTCCAAATTTTCAAGATCATTTTGACTATTCAGAATTCCCTGATATTTGTATTTTAGGATAAATTTTATATTTCTGCAAAAACTATACCATTGGGATTTTTACAAAAGTGGCATTAGATCTGTAGTTCAGTTTGATAGCTCAGATAGTAAGGATATCTCAACAATATCAAAATTTCTGTTCATAAACATAGTCTGTATCTCTATGTATTTGTTTATTCTTTAGTTTCTTCTAGCAACAGTCTGTAGTCTTTGTTGTATGTGTCTTTGCCTTCTTGCCTAGGTTTTCTAAATTCTTTGCTCCTTTTGATGATAATTTCAATGAATTGTTCTTTTAACTTCTTTTTTGCTCCAACTATCATGTGTATTGATTTTGTATTCTGCAAGTTGACTGAATCTATTTTGCTGGGGGAAGTGTGGGTTGGTTGGATTGGCTGGTTGGCTGGTTGGCTGATTGGTGGGTTGATTGGTTGTTTTAAGAAAAGGTCTCAGGTAGCACAGATTTACTTCAAATTCAATGTTGTAGCCAAAGTTGACCTTGAACTCCTGATCTTCCTATCTCCACCTTCCATGCACTGAGATTACAAGCATGATCCAGCATGACTAGCTAGGGTCTGGGTTGATTTTTTAAAAAAATATGTACCAGTTTTGTGAAGAATCTGTAAGGTTTTCTACAAATATGATCAGGTTTTCTGTTGATAACTCCATCTTCTCCAAATTGAATGGATTTTTTCCTGTCTAATCCTCTGGGTGGAAATATCAATGCCACATGAAATATAAGTGACAAAACTGGATGTCCTTGCCTTGATCTTAATCTTAAAGGAGAAGTTCCCAGTCTTATACAAATGAATGTCATGTTAGATAAGCAGTGTTAGCATGTAGTCTTTTTTATGTTGAAATAATTCTCTTTTATTCCTCATTTGTTGATTTTTATTCTCAAAAAGTATTGACTTTGTCAAATATTTTCTCTGCATATTGGACATCATTGAATATTCAATGTGATATATTACACTTATTAATTCTCAAGGAAATTAAGCTATCCTTACATACCAAGAATGACTTCCATTTCTCTACAGTATTTAATCAGTTTAATACACTACTGAACTCAATTATCTGGTATCTTGATGAATGTTTTTGTATTAGTTTCATCAGGGATATTGGCCTGTAGTTTTTTCCTTGTACTATCCTTGTCTCAGTTTAATATCTGGGTAATACTGGCCTCAAAGACTGAGTTTGAAAGTTTCCTTCTGTTAAAATATTTTAGGAGATTCTGAAAAGTTTGGGCTCTTTTTTATAACTTCAGAAAAATATATATTATATATAATTTGAAACAAAATCCACATACAAATAATATAAAATATGAAAGCTATAAGACAAAAAATTAGAAAAGATACATACACATATATCTCATATATTATAGGATATCCCAGAAGGAACTAGAAAACTATGTTTCAAACACATTTATAATTTGGAAATACATGGATATTCACATAAATAGGAATGAATAAAGTGTCTCAGTGACTTTTCTATCACTTTGACAAAACACCATGATCAAGAACCCTTATAAATGAAAGCATTTGTTTGGACTTATGGTTCAAGATGGTTAGAGTCCACGATAGCATAGCAAAGGCATGTCAGCAGGAACAGCTGAGAGCTCACATTTTAATCTGCAACCAGGAGGCAAAATAGAGAACACTGGGAATGGCATACATCTTTTGGAGCCTCAAAGCCTGCACCCCACACCGAAACACACCTCCAATGAGACTACATCTCCTAAATCCTTTCCGAACAGTTTCACCAACTGGGGACTAAGTGTTCAAACATATGGGACTATTGGGACCATTATTCTATTCAGACTACCACATAAAGAAATGAATGACCTCACCAGAAGTTAGATAAGGTTTCCTCACCAACTAAATTTTGGCCCCAAATTCACAGAAAAAGCTGGTGTCTCTTCTGAATGAGAGAACTGTAGTTAAAGTTCTGATTAAAAACAAAGCTTCTTAAAATAGTAGGTTTAAACACTGCAGGTCCTGTACTGAATATAGAGACTGCAAAAAGTTGAGCAATAATGAAACATTTCTAAATGCACAATACCCAAAAGCTAATTCAGACTTAAACATGTAATGAATGTGGCATTTCTGCCAGCACTCACACATAGCGCATTGCACAACCTCATGTAAACATACCACAAGCACACTTTGCACTTCACATGACATCATGCCATGAGTAGCCGTAAATATCACTCTGAAACACCACAGTTCAGATCCAGACATATCGTAAACGATGGAGTTCAGTATTTTTACTTAGTATCCAAAACTGCTTTTATAGAAACATACAATTTAATTATGAAAACAAAAATGTAGAATATTTTCCAGCCATCATTTTATAACATATTAGTATAAAGTTAGTATAAATTTGAGTTGTATTATGTTAGAATGCTTGATGCTAATAATTATTATCTAGCTTGTTGGTTGAATTTTAATTTGAAAAAAATAATTTGATGAATTTTGGCTTGGAATTAGGGCAGAATTCCAAAATTAATGAAACAACATAAACAAACTCTTGCTATTTTAAACGTCATACTTAAACCAAGAGTCATTCTTGGCATTGATCATTCCACCATGTTCCACTGTAAAATCTCAGCCATGATGAAACACCATCCTCTGTCTACTCAATTCCCACACTTGATTAGTTGAAATGACTGGAAATGAATAAAAAAAAACAGGCTTATTTTAATTTCAGGATCACCAGCCTCAAGTAGATCATTGATGTCCCCGAGTAAATCCTAACATCTTCCTAGTCAAACTTATTGTAGCTCTTTCTTCTCAGACTTCTAATAGATGCACTTTTTATTTTTAAATGATGAGCATATTATTTTCTTATTGAAAAAAGTTTTTAAAACAACAATGTAAAATGCAATTCTGCAGCTATTTACCCACAATTCTCTCAACCAAGCATCATCTATTGTGTGTGTCAGACAACCCCAGACACAAACTACATAAGGCTCCCTATGAGAACATCTAAAAGGCATTGGAAACATGGTATGTTTATTGTTGAACTCTTGACTTTCCTTAACCCTGAGCCTGTTCCTCCTCCAGCATCTCCTATGTTAGTTATTGGAACCTCTGTCTACCATATGCTTAGATGCAGGAGCTCCTAAAGTCATGTAAACATCTTTCTCCCATTCCCAGCATCCCATTACTCTTGGTCCTTAAGATATATCCTGTACCAAATCATTTCAACTGTTCCACTACAACCATCAAGGTCACCTGCCATCTTCCTGATACCCAGCATTCATTTTTGTCTATTGTATTCTATTATCTCACAGTATGCATTCCATAAAACTTAAAGAAGAATCAAACTCCTCCTTATGTCCCAAAGGACATACAATAACCTAGTATTGGAAGGCAGTAGAAGGTACCATGAAACCATGCAATACAATAATCAACAAATGCTTTGCCAAAAGGAAAAGATTTTGTCTTTTTATTGAAATTGTGTTAGGTACAAAATAATAGGTTTCATTACATAATTGTAATATTGCAGAATTACATAACTATAATTGTCATTACAGGTTTTTCTAACATGTCCTCATTGACCTCCCCTATCTCTTATAGACCCTCCCTGCTGGTTTTTTATTACACACCCAATATCCCCCACTTCTGCCTTCATACCATAAGTATTCTATTAATACCCTGGAAGAAACTTCAAAAGTCTGACGTTTTCAAACACATTAATTCCAAACACATTAATTCAACAATATATAAATATTCACATAAAGGAAGATAAATAAAGAATAGGAGTAACATCATAGGAAATTCAATATGATTTTCCCATCTTTAGTTTTCCTCAACCCCTTCTTCCATCATGGAGATTCTTAGGTTTAGTCTCTTGACCATATTTCAAACTTCTGAGATGCTATGATCATGCTTTTTTTTCCTTTGTTGATCTTTGAATGTAGTTCTTCCTAAATCTTGTCTTTCAACCTCTGATAGTCTTCCTACTGACTGATCTAGTAGTGATGTTTTCCACTGTATTTTTTGTCTGAATAATTGATTAAAAAAACATGAAGTGTTGAAACAGCTCCTTCTGGGGCCATCAGAACTGAGGAATGACTAGTTTTACGCACAGGAGTGAAGACAGGCCATTTGAATTCATAGACTCTTATGCTTCCTGTGGCAGGTTCTTCCATCCTTCCAAGATTCCTCAAACTGTACCACATATGGTGGCCATTGTTGTAATCAGGGAGGATTCATAGCATTGAAATCTGTACATCAGCATACGTGTCTCCATAGTTCTATGCCCTTCTATGTATGATTCATCTAACTAGAGGGATACAACTATGGATGTTCAGAATTCAGCTTGAGCTTCAAAGTCTGGGGCTCTGTATCAGGGAATGGCAGATAGGTGGCTCCAGAGATTGGTGGGTTTTTTTTTTCTGTTGCTCTCCAATTCAGGACTATCAAACTCCAAGATTAGTGGCAGTTGGTGGGATCTGCTCTTGGCCCCCAAGGTAAGGCTACCTATCCTTGTGTAATTTGCTGTTAAAGACGAGCCTCTTTCGCTGCATACTCTTCTCTGGACAGTGCTCCACCCTCCAGCTTCCCACAGCTGCCTCTAAAGAGACTCTCATCCTGGGACTGTGGTAGGCTCACTGCTTTGTGGTTGTTCTCTGTTCTCAGGCCTCCAGAGTGGCTCAGTCTGAGATAGTACATTCCCACCCAAGGTAGCATTCAGTCACTGCCTCTGAGTCATGCAGAACGACAAAATGCTGACCCATTGGTTAGTGGAATTACTGTCTCAGATACCTACAAGGTACAAAGCATGATAGCACGTACCTGTTATCTGAGAACTTGGGAGACAGGGGCAGGAAAATCAAGGCCAGACTGGTCTATGTAGGAAGTTCCAGAACAACTAGAACGGCCTGGCAAGATCTTCTCTTAAGTGAAAGAGACAAGAAAAATAAAACAAGCAAACAAAAACCCTCCTACTGGATCTACAGCATATGAGAGTCGTGAGACTGTCTGAAGGCTAGGATGCCAGCCTCTTCTCACTAGGGCTCCACGTTTTATCTTCTGAATGAGACTTTCCCTCCCACTTCCAGGGAACCACTGAATTGGAGCTGTTAGCTCAAGTAACACCCATGCATCACCCATCTTATTCTCTGTAGCTTTCAGGTCGCCTACCGCTACCTTTGTGATTTTTCCCAAGTTCTCCTTTTCTTTCTCTCTTTGGAGCAGAGCCATCTTTTTCCTATTTTGACTCTTCTCCTGGGTCACACAGAGGCGGCTTCCTGTCTGCCCTCAGTTCCAGAAGTCTAAGATGATGACATGCTTTAATGATGGAAGGTTCTTTCTTCTCTATAGGGAGCAGGCACGTTTTTAAGATAGCAGTACTTTCTGCATTTAATATATTTGCCTTGCTAAAATAAAATCCTTAGTCATGTTAGGCATCATATCCTAAGATTATTTTCTAGTCCTAATTGAAAATAGTCTAGAGAAATGAAGAACACTAAGATGATTACTGAAAGCCCCTTTGCTTCAATTTAAGCAAGTCAAAGAAGAAAATCTTAAAGAGAGAGAAGCCGCTAAAATAGAGTCTAATGTTCAGAATTGCCCATCTTCTCCTCCTGCCAAATACATCCTGTATACACTTATTTCAGACTGAGAGAAAGGGTGATCTGATACAGTGTAAATTCTTGATTGAAAGCCCTAACAGAAACAGCATCTGCTCCCTGCACATTCTGGCGCTGTGCTACGGGTGTGCATATCCTCACTGATGAGTGACATGCATTCCCATGTGTCTTTATTCACTTGCTTGGAATCCACTCTCACTCAACTTTCAATCTTCATTCCACTGCTGCCCAGAGCAGGGGCTCTGAATCTTTAGCAGGCAATCGATTCCCACGGAAGATGTGTCAGAGCACAGGAGAGTGGGCTTCACCTCTGCCCCCGAGTTTCTGCTTCTGGACACCTAAGGTGGAGCCAAGAAACTGCATTCCTTACTCCCAGGTGATGCTGAGGCAGCTGTTGGGACCACAGTTTGAGAATCAGTGATCTAGAGAAACCAAGTGCTTTTATAGAAAATGCCACTTTCTTCTCCCTTATTTCTGACTATTGCATAAACTGGCCTTTTTCTGAGGATTTCTGGACCATAAATGTTTTAGAAATATGATGGCTTAAAAAGAGCATATGAAATCTCCATCTATGCATACTAAGAAGTAGAAATTCACCGTCTCGTTCTTCTGAAACCAGGGGCAGCAGCTTGTGTTCTTTCTGCCATCTCGTGCATCCACCCAAACCGGGGGCACTTGGGAGGAAGGTTGATCTAGTCTTGCTGTGTTACTCCAGGTGCTCTCATGAATGACTTCAGTAAGCCCTTATTTAGCATCCACTCTTTCCCGGGACATTTTTGTGAAGCGTAATGTAGTGTATCAGAGTCAAGGAGTGGTGATTACTCTGAGGGTGAGAGCTGGAAATGCCAGGACGTAGTGAAGGAAAGTCAACAGCAGATCAAGAATCTTCACTGTGCAACTCTTTAACTTTTCACCTATTTCTCACTTGCAAATAACAAGGCTCCTGCCCCAACTCATTGCTGGTATGATTTACTCTTAGAGAAACAATTTCTGTTCTCCGGTTCTCAACCTGTGGGTCATGACCCGCTTTGGGTCTAACGACCCTTTCACGTAAAACCACCAGAAAACGCAGATGTTTACATTACAATTCATAACAGTAGCAAAATTAAAGTTATGATAAAGCAACAAAAATCATTTTAGGGCTGGGGATCACTGTAGCATGAACTGTGTTAAAGGGTCGCAGCATTAGAAAGGTTGAAAACCACTGCCTCAGATGCATTACAAGCACGCAGAGGAGGACAGGGAGAGTCTGAGTCCCCCAGTAATGTAGCCCCGCCTCCACTCTTCTCCATTCTCTATAACTTGATTCTTCATCCACTCAGCTGGCTAAACAAAACGGCAAGAGGTTATCTCTGACCCTGCCATTTCTTGTCTGCATCCAGTCCCTCTGCGTGCCACTTCCAGCATCCTTCGTCTGCCCGTGCAGTGTCTCTCCGTTGTTTCTGCGCATCTGTGTCATACCGTTACTAGTGAAACCCTACCCTCCCTGTCAGAGAAGCCCCTGCTTCTCTGGGTGACCTTGCTCCGTAGTCCTCTCCTTAGCTCACACCCACTCGGAACCTCATTCCCAATCCTAACACAGAACTGATTGGTCCCACATGGGGTACTGTCATTTGCTCTTCCGTCTGCTGGGGAGCGTCTGCTCCGTGCCTGTTCACTACTCTGTGTTTATCAACTTGCTGCTGGCTACAAAGTCAACTCTACCACAAGGCACCCTGTCTAATCTAGCTGTGGCCAATCCCTCCTCGCCTTTGTGTCTCGTTTTATCCCCTTCATAGCATGCATTGATCTCTGAAACTAATTTGATCATTTATTTTGTTTTGTTTTGTTTTGTTTTTTTACTGATTATGCTATTGTTTGTCTTCTCACAACTAATGGATATCCTCATATAACAGCAAGTATCTCAGCTTTCCTTAACATTCTCTACAATTCTTAGCAAACAGCAAATGTAAACTAAGGAATCTTGATTGTCTCAAATTCATTGACTCCCAAAAGCTATACAGGGAGGCCCTTCGGTCATTAGTCATGTTTTTTCTTTGTGAAATTCTATTTAAATATAAATGTGGGATTACATTTTCAGCATCAAATAAACACAACCCAGACAGCGACAGTAGCATGGGAAATGCTAAAATTACTGCTCAATGTTATTGGTTAAAATTAGTGCAATTACTACCAAAAAGAACTTTAGATGTCCTGTTTACGATATTAAGAAAAGTGTGTGTGGAAGGTGGTAGTGGGGTTTGTTTGTTTTTGCTTTGGGGTTGTTTGGTTGATTTTGGTCTTTTGAGATAGGCTCACTGTACACAGTCCTGGCTGTCCTGGAACCCACCAGGTAGATCAGGCTGACCTTGAACTCACAGAGATCTGTCTGCCTCTGCCTCCCAAGTGCTGGGATTAAAGGTGCCACCATACCCTGCTCTGTTTTGGGGAGACTTTTTGGTTTTTTGTTTGTTGTGTTTTTTTTAATCAAATAACATGCACTGATTTCTCTGGCTCAAGACATAGTTCACTGATGAACAGAACAAATTAAACAACTGTAGGATCTGCATTCTGGAAGTTGAAAAACATAGAAACTTTTATTTAAGAAGAAATAAATGGTTAACAAAATATTGATAACAGTCAATACTAGGCTATTATCATATACAAAGTTCTTCCCAGACATCAACTTATTTGCCCCTCACAACACCTACTGAAGTGGACAGTATTATAACCATTTTACAGAGTGGGTAAACTGAGATTAATTGCTGAATATAAAATATTATATATAAAATCTATGTGAAAAATCTATAGCACCTTTACCTTGAGGTAAGGGCAGTTAGGATGCGGAATCTGAGTTAGTAAAAATTTCTGTGCTTTTCAGAGTAAAGTCAATTATCATCCAGACACAACATAGAAATATGTCAATTCTAGTGGCCAGATTCTTAAAATCAAAGCTTTTTCAGACTATTAGGATTGTTTCTGTATATTTTGCTTGCCTTTATCTAAGTATTGAAGACAGGATTCTGCTTTGGAAACATCCGTAGGCACGATACAACAACAAACAAACAAACAAACTGTAATTTAGCTACAGATTAGAATTGAATGTAGAGCAAGATAAATTCTTTTTTTTCTTCAGAGTCTATTAGTATTTTAGTCTCTTGCATGAAAAGATGCCCAACTATGGCTGTGCTTTAAGGGAAGAGAGATTACTATGAACTATATAGATCCGTGCATTTATTCGGCACCTCTCTGCTCAATATAATATATTTTAAATAAAAAATACACAAAGACGGTTACAAAATGTGTATAGTGAAGTCAGTAAATAAAGCACACAATGTATGATATAAAATGATGTCGCTTTAGGGACAAGAACAGTGAATTAGTACTATCCAAGACGAAAGCAACTGCAAGTCAGAGTCAGGGTGCTGTGCACCACAGGGCCATGAGACTGGCCCTGCAGAGGAGCCAGGGCAGGGACTTGGGACAGGAGAGATATTTGGCATAATGGTACCAAGGGACAATGAAAGATATGTAGGCAAGAACAAGGATGTAGGGACAGAGCTGTATTATTGAGGGACTGCCCAGGATGCCTGCATATGTATGGGAGGAGTAGACAAAGAGGAAGATTTGGGAAAATATTAGCATTTATGCAAAGGAGCTGCATTTTATCCTGTTATGGCTATGGGCTAAGGGCTTCTAAGCTGGGTAGGATGTGTCCATGGGATATTTCAGAAGAGCTCCCACATCACAGATCTTCCAGATGCAGGAGAGTGAAGAGGGGGTGGAAAAGGAGAGAAGAAAGGAAACCTTTCAACACAACTTCCATCTCTGATTAAAACACCCCTTGGCAGTTTAAAAACAGACTTGCAAAAACTTCCTTCCTTCAGTTTTGCTGTTGGCAAAGTACACGTTACTATCCCTTCAACAGAAAATCCTACGTGCAAACACATCTGTCTGCCCAGATGCCTGCCTCTGTCACTGCCCCCTGCATCATGTGCTGACATCACATCACCATCTTTGGTTCCCGCCTGGTTTAGCCCCACCGACCTTCTCTTTATCCCAGGCTCTCCCCAACACATAACATTCTCCTCCCACACAGCAGTCAGGGACTCTTGGAAATTCAAGTCAATCAGTGATGATCACTCCCGGCTAACAACTCTCCCCAAGTCTCCCCTCGTCCTAGCTTCAGAGCTGCCTGCCCCTCTGCCTCATTGTCCACCACCCATCCTTCTCTCCGCTACACCGTTAGCTACACCATCTCCTTTGCACAGCTGTGAGCGCCCGGCTTTGCTGTATCACTGCCGGAAGTCTCCTTCAGAAGATATTTGTACAACCAGCTCCCTCTCTTCCCACAGGGGGTGCATTCACTGGAAAATGTGTCCCTAGGCACCCTGGATCCAATAACACTAACTTTTAAATCCTCATTCTATCAGTTGGCTGTTATCTTCCCAACCAGAAAACAATGCTGTAAAGGTAGAGACGTTTTATTCACAGTTGTAGCTCCAGCTTTGATGTCTTGGAGAATCATAGGCAGGCTTTCTAATGCTTGTCCCAGCTGACTGTTCTACTTGATTTGAGGGAATGAGAGAGGAAACCACTCAGAATATAGTGTAAAAAGGTGAGATTGAGTTATCAGGCCACCAGACACATTAACAGACTTTAGTCAAGCTCACACTGTCTCCTCAACTAGAGAGCTACTTTTTTTTATTTATTTATTTATTTATTCATTCATTCATTCATTCATTCATTTTGGTTTGTCAAGACAGGGTTTTTCTGAGCCAGGCGGTGGTGGCACACGTCTTTAATCCCAGCACTTTGGAGGCAGAGGCAGGTGGATCTCTGTGAGTTTGAGG
>LOEQ01000494.1:267122-282704 GCA_001685075.1 Bramus lutescens | reverse complement strand
AAAAAAAACAGGGTTTTTCTGTATAGCTCTGGCTATCCTGGAATTTGCTCCATAGACCAGGCTGGCCTCAAACTCAGAAGAAATCCAGCCACCTCTGTCTCCCTCTCCCCCTCAGTGCTGGGAATAAAGAAGTGAGCCATCACTGCCTAATACCAACTATTTTGCATTGATGTTTTAAATACTATTCTTTTAGTAGCACGGCCTTTTGCCGGTCAGTGGCAGTTCTCCAAGTAGAGATCACAGCCCCATGCAACATCCTGAGCACTTCTATTTAGAGACTTCCACTCAGGTAAAGCCAGTTCCTTAACTTCACCATGGAAAGGAATTTCAGGATGAGCCAGCCGGAAGCAGAGTCACAGTTTATCAGGAGAGTTTTAAACATAGTTTTATGCACAGGAGTTAATAGAAAAATACCCAGGGTGGGAGAGGAATGCAACCTTGAGCTACTTATGGGTATGGGCTTCTTAAAGAAGAATCAACCTTTGCTGTCTTTACAATATATATATGATTTTTATGGGTTCTGAAATTACCTTTAGAGGTTGCTAAGGAAATCAGTTGAGATCATGGGATGGTTCCTGGGCACAATATAGAAGATTATAGCTTATAAAGTACCCCTAGATCATGGGGGTACAGAAAGTTGGGATATTTTTATTGTAAACACAGGCTAATAATTTTGTTTCTAAGTTTTCCAGGAAATAGCTAAGGACATATTCAAGGTTCTAAGCCTGGCTTATTGCTATTTTAACATTCCTAATTGAAAATAATTTTATAATAAATGTAAAAATGTCATAGAAGGATTTTTCTCTGTGTCAAAACACTTTATAGTAAATGTTGATTATGTGCATCTCTATTGTGTGTACATGTGTTGTTGCATGTGTGTGTCTGTGTGTGTGTGTGTAGTTGCATGTGTGTACGTGCAGAGGTCAAAGGACAACCTGAGAGAATTGTTCTCTCTTTCCACCATGAGATATGGGTTCTAAGGACTGAATTCAGGTCGTCAGGCTCAAAGGCAAGCAGCTCTCTATACTGACCAATGCTTCCAGCTAGACTACTGGAATATTTCATGGAATGTACTGGAATACCTGATCCTCAGCTAAAAATGCTACAGACTCTGGAGTAAGAAACTCCCTTCCCATACCTCCAAAATTTTTCCTGTTCTTCTTTTCTGCCTCAAACTGATAATCTCATGACGCCAAAGTATGCAGAAAGCTTGTTAAAGTACCAGATTCCCAGTACTGAGATACCACTTCCCAGACTCTTACATTTTCATTGACTGAAATTGGCTGAAAGCACTATGGAGTACTTTCAGGTCTGGCCTAATAAGGAAGGAAGGAAGAAAGGGAGGGAGGGAGTGAAGGAGGGAGGGAGGGAGGGAGGGGCGGAAGGAGGGACGGAGGGTGAAAGGAAGGAAAAATAGAACATGGTTTATTGGTTGTGATGGTTTGTGTTGACTGCCAGTTTGACAGGATCTACAATCGCCCAGTGGACAAGCCTCTGAGCACATCAGGGAGGGTGTGGTTAGCCTCTCGACAGGCCTGGGGGTATTATCTTCTTGAGATGAAATAGAAAGTGGGGAGCAGGGAGCATGGTGGTTTGAAAGAGAATACCCTCAATAGGCTCTGACAGGCTCCAGCCACCATGCCAGCTTCTTGCTGCCAATCCGTCCCCACCGTGGCAGATTCTTATTCCTGTGGAAAGGGACACCCAAATAAATCCACCTTTCTATAGGCCACCTTGGTCATGGTATTTTGTCACAGCAATCGAGAAGCAACTACTACAAATACACTAAACATGGCAGCACCACCCCTGGGCTGGGGCCCCAGGCTGAACAGAAAGGAGGAAAGGAGCTGAATACAAGCACTTATCTCTCTCCGCTTCCGGACTAGGGAGACCAATTGTCTCCCCGAAGCTCCGCCACCAGGAATTTCTCGCCATGGTGAACTGGCCCCTGGAAAAAACACAGAGATTTTTACATTTTTAAAAGCAACATAATATACTCCAAAATAAACCTTCCCAATCCTTTCTTCCCTAAGGTGCTTCCTTAAGTGGGAGTATTTTATCACGGCAACCGAAGACTGGGAAAAGGAATGAAATGTTGGTATAAGCTAGAATGAAGTTGAGCTTAGGAAAGAATCATCCTACAAGGAAACAGTCATACAAGAAAGAAAAATATCACTAAGTGATAATGTGCACAGGAAGAGTGAAAATATGGAGACTATGGGAGCAGAAGGCAGATGAGTAGTTAGGAGAAACAGTGGGACAGATATGAAAATAAGATGGTGACCACTAAAAACTGTGTGGCTCCTTCTTGAGGTGAGAAAATGTTCTAAAACTGACTGTTGTACATGCTTTGTGAATATTTTTTTTAAAAAATGAGTCCAACATGTTAAATGGTTAAATTATGGTAAGTTGATTGTATATCAACAAAGCTGAAGTTGTGGTTTTGATTGGGGACAAGGTCTCACATAGCCTTGCCTCAAACTCACTACATAAAGGGAGGTGACCTTGAATTTCATATTCGCCTACTGGGTTTATAGGCATCCACCATCATGCCCCATTAAATGTGGAGCTAGGGGTCAAACCTAGGGTTTTGAATATGCAAGGCAAGCCCTCTACCAACTGAGCTACATCCACAGCCCAACAAGGCTGTCTTTTAAAAAGCTTTTGCCTGGCAACTTGCCTTTGCATACCCTGGGATTAAGCATTTCAGATAGCAGGAGTTTGAACTTCTCTTGTAACAGAAAAACAAAAACAAACAAACAAAAACCTGACCCTTTGTAGAAGTACTAACTGACAAAAGATTATCATATAATTTATCCTGAAAAAGTATGGATGTAAATTTCCTTCATAGACCTTTTAAGTTCTTTTTTTAATCTTTATTTTTTATACAATTCAAAACAAACTGCACATACATATTCTGAAAAACATGCAACTTCATTCAAGTGGGTTAATTAGATAATTTCTGGAAAACACAGATATTTTTACATTTTTAAAAGCAACATTTCATATTTGTTGTAACAAGTGAGACATCTATTAGCTCACATAATTTATATCACCATGACAACTTATCAGGGGAAGAGTAGACTGGTTACATTCTCCATCTATTTTATCTATAACATTTAGTTTTTAGTTTTTGGGCTTCATGGTTCAGATAATAAAATAGATTTGAAAGGGTTTATTTTATACAACATGATTCTTTAAGTGTATGTAGCAAGCCATTCATCATTTTGATATTAAGAAAGCAAGAATTATAATAATTGCACTAAACTTGTATGTGTTTTAGAAATGGGAAATTTTCAACTTTCTTGTTTCATTTAAAAAGACCCACAGGAGTGAAGTGAACCAAAATCCCTTTCTTTGTAGGTATCAGTGAGGAAAAACAAGCAGTTTCTATTGCATCTACTGGAACAAGGAAAATCAAGTAAAATAACCAATAAAAGAGAAAACCCCTTAGAAAAAAAGAAGAATCAACATAAATTAAAAATAGAAGGAATTCAAAATAAGGATCTCCTGAAGAGAAATCAAAACTATTGTAAGTAGAGCACTCTCCCACATATCAATTTGAAATGACTAACCAAAGTTCACATTTTAGGGCTGCTTCTGAGAAAACATAGGCTATGGTTATAAATATTTATATGCACAATAGTGTTATGTTCTGTCAGCTTCTGTTCCAGGATTTTAACTCAGAATTCAGAATAATGATAACAAGCAAGGTTGATAATTATATCTCATGGGAGACAATCTCTGAAAATTATTCAGGTCCTTATTGCCTACTCTTCTAAGAGAAAACCTCTGTGTTAAGGGAAACCAAAATGAATGTAACACCCCTTTTGTTCTGTGCTGGTAATCTAAGTCTCCATAACTGAAGCATGCAAGCTAATCACTTATATTTCCATAAAAGAAGATTCTAGAAAAAATATGATCTTCATAGAGTCTGTCTGCAGAATTTAAGTGGTTCTCAGTCATTTTTAAATTTTTATTCTCTGAAAATGTCAAAGAACATGGTGTAAATCATGTTGATCATATTCATCCTATAGTCCTCTCTATCATATCTCCCCTGCCCAGCATCTTCCCAACATGGCCCCTCTCCTACTTTAGTGTTGACGCTTAAGCGTAAAGTTTAAAAATTATTTTCAACATTTTATTTAAATCCAGTGCATGCTCTTGTGTAATATATGTGTATGAATTTCTACTTTATTAGCATGTTATTTAAATAGATGCTTGAGAGCTAAAATCAAGGAGGAGGTCAAGAATATAAGTTTTCAGTGATACAATAAAATAAGCACATGTCTAAATTTAGATAAAAAGTATATCATACGCATTGTAGTATTTATCTGTCAAGCTTTTTTCTTTCTTTTTTTTTTCCTTGCTTTTTTTTGAGATAGGATTTCTCAGTAGCTTTGGAGTCTGTCCTGGAACTAGCTCTTGTAGACCAGGCTGACCTCAAACTCACAGAGATCTGCCTGCCTCTGCCTCCTGAGAGCTGGGATTAAAAGCATGCACCACCACCACCCGGCCTTATCTGTCGGTTTTTTATTGGAGAAATCTGGTCTGCATTTTACTTAGCTTACACTGGCCTTCCTAGTTAAACCATGCCCAACCTACTACTCATGAGTTCTCCCAACAGGAACTTTCTTGTACAATAGGGAACTACAAACACATGGAGCATCTGTGTTAGTCAAAGTCTAGGGAACAGACCCCAGGGAATAAATATGTATTAAAAGTGGGTTTAATAAATCGACTTCCACCATTGTTCTGGGTGTCCAACAGTGGCTGTCTTCACCCTGGAGAGGCTGGAAACTTGGGGCTACTCGGTCCATGAGGCTAGATGCCTCAGCCGTCTCAACAGTACTGAAGCCTTGGAGGATTCATAGAGAACCTTTGGTCCTCAGTCTACACTTGAAGGCTGTGATGGATAGTTTTATATCAACTTGACACAAACTAACGTAATCTGAAAGGAGGAAAGTCAAGAAAATGCCCCTTACAGGTTATAGGCGGGCCTGTAAGGCATTTTATTAATTAGTGATTGATGAGGGAGGACCCAACATCTTATGGGTAATGCCATTCATTCCTGGGTTCGAGGTCTTGGATTCTATAATGGAGCAGACTGAGCCAGCCATGGGTAGCAAGGCAGTAAGCTTCATCCCTCCATGGATTTCCATCAGCTCCTGCCTCCAGGTTCCTGTCCTGTTTGAGTTCCTGCCCTGACTTCCTTTGATGATGAATTGTGATGTGGAAGCATCAGCTGAATAAACCCTTTCCTCTCCAAGTTGCTTTGGTCATGATCTTTCATTCCAGCAATAGTGACCTTCTAGAGCAAAGGCTGAAGAGGCCAGGTTATGACGTTGATGAAGGATGATAATAGAGGTGGAGACAACAGTGTTGATGAACTTACAGATCAGAAACATAAACTTGTCAGCCAAAAGCTGAAAGCAGACAAGCAAAAACAAAAGCTTATCCCTTAAAGTCTTATCTCCATTGTTTCTCTCTATCCTGTCAAGTTGACAATATTTACCATCACTATAATCTTATTCGGAATTCTTCCAGATATCTGCAGAGTTCCCTACCCCCTAATTCTCTTAAGATACTTCATTATAATTAAATTGGGTAACTTTTAGTGAAACTTCATTATCAAAATTTCCCATAGCATTTAAATATTTTCTATTCATATATTCTTTTTTGTAATTTTATTTCATCAATTTGTGTACTGTTCTATCAGTATATCTATAGTTATAATGACAATACAGCTGGCACAGACTTAGGAACAATAACTCCTGGATTTCTTTGTCTTAAATGTGTATGTGCATGTGATATGTACATGCATGTGATGTATGCACACTCACCACTATGGCTGGACTGGTTAGCCAGCCCACCCTGTTGGATCTCCAGTCTCTATCTTCAATGCACTGTAATTGGGTTGCAACACCTACTCTGTAGTCATGTGAGTTCTGGGGACCCAAACTTTTATTTCCTTATACTTATGCAGCATGAATTTTATTATCAAATCATATCCCTAACCCTCTACCCCCATGACTTTTTGTAAGATACAAGGGATATGTCTTAGCTGTGTGATAAAATGCCATGCAAACCCAATTTAAGGGAGGAGGAGTTTGTTTCAGTTAATAGTTCAAGGGTAGAGTCCGTCATGGTGGAGAAATCTGGCAGCAGGAGCCTGAGGCAGCTGGTTATGCTGCATCCACAGTCAGGAAGCAGAGTGCAATGATTCTTGTGCTCAGCTGGCTTCTTCCTTCTGAAGGAGTCCAGGATCCAAGGCCAGGAAAGAGTACTGCCCATATTCAGGCTGGGTTTTCCCTGCTAAATTAATCTAGTCTAGACAATCTCCCATGTGCATGCCCAGAGGCTGGGGGATTCTAGATCCCGTCAAGTTAACAATGGATAACAACCATCACATCTTAACACGCAAAGCTGTTTCATAAAGTGAAATTTGAGCCTGAATGGTTGAATGATGAAGTCCTCTGCTTCTTAGCCACTAAGCTATTATGCGCTCATGAAAGATGGCTGACAACAGCAAGAATGTTTGATGGGTGCAGACGTACATGCCTGAAACCTAGCACTCAGAGTATTTGGCAGGAGAGTTACATATTTGAGGCCAGACTGGGCTATGCAATCAAACACTCCAAAAATTTTCCATTACATGCTTTTCAAATGACTTTGGGGCAATGCAGAACTATCTCATAAACATGTTGCAATTTTCTAAGCACAAAATTCATTTGAAAGTTGTAAAGGAGAACAAATAATAAAAAAAAATATTTATACTCTACCAAGACCAGCTACTGTGTGTATGCATTAGACTTAAAATTTCACATTTTGAAGAGTCAAACTTGACCTCAAAGAAGCATATTGTCATCAGGACCTCCAGGATGTGTGCATACAATTATCACCAGTGCCTGGTACTGCCAAGTACACACGAGAAGCCCCATTTTATAAGCCACACTATCCATTCATCAAGATTTACAGAAATGAGAGACATATCCTTCTTCTAGAAGTAAATACAGAAAAGTAGTCACTGCTAATAATAGCAAGAGGCAGAAACTGAAAACAGTGGAATTCCAGGGGGAGCTATCTATTTCGAGGCTGGAAGGTTTCTTATTGAACCAGGCTCAGCTTCTTCTGAAAGTCCTGCCTTAACAAAGATACCTAAAGATTTTCAATCTTAGTATGTCAAGAGTATTTCACCCCTTATTCACCCACAGAAACCTGGTTTGCTGCTTAGATAGGAGATAGTTCTAGATAGAACCTGAGAATATCAATATACTTGCTTTAGCAAGAAATAAATGACACCTTCCCATGGAGTCATTTGAGAGAAGTTTAAACCAGGGGCCTTTTCTAAGGGTTTAAACTGGATGCAGTGAAACCATAAGGCTCTGCAGACAAGCAGCAGGAGTAGCATCATCATCTCAAGGATCCAAAGGACCTCAGGGTAAAAACAACTAAGAGGCTCATGGAGAAGGTTCTGTGACAGAACTGTGACCCTAGGTCAAGAGAAAATGTCAGTCTCTAGAGTCACAGATGGGGAAGCCAGGGTGCAAATACTCTTATCTCAGGGTATTTAAGACAGAAAAGGGGAGATGATGTGGGATGTCCTTCTGTATATGTGTTGCTTTTANAATAAATAAATAAATAAATAAATAAATAAATAAATAAATATTTAAAAAAAAGAATCCACTTGGTGAACCAAGTGGTTCTTTAAAAAAAAAAAAGAAGAAGAAGAAGAATAAAGCTCTTTTGGCCAATGGCTTAGCAGAGTAGAGTCAGGCAGGAAACCCAAACAGATATATATAGAGTAGGAAGAGTCAAGGAGACACCATGTAGCTGCCGAAGGAGAAAAATACCAGAATAGAACTTTACCCAGTAATCCATAGCCTTATGGCGATACACAGATTAATAGAAATGGGTTAATTCAAAATATGAGAAGTAGTTAGAAATATTCATGAACCATTGACCAAACAGTGTTGGAATTAATATAGTTTCTGTGTGATTGTTTGGGTCTGGGTAGCCAGGAAACGAATGAGCAGTCTCTGTTTGCAAGACTTCTCTAGTGATTTGGCTGCTTTCCTCTTCTGGTCTTCAGGCAATATTTGTTTGTCAGGGTACAAATAATACACCACTACATAAAAGGATCAGGACTTTCATTGGCATATGCTGCATTAAAACTGAAATCACAGTGCTTTAAATAGGGAATGCCAGAGGTCATCTAGTCTGACATCTTGTTCAGTATTCCTAGAAGATGACATACACTCCTATCTAAGTACATGAGATAAACCACTGGGTCATCCAAGGCCCTTGCTATTCTTTTATGCATCTCCTTCTTCTAAAGTTCTTAACTTACATGAAACTCACAATGACCTTAATCAGTGTCAACTTGTGGTGGGTGAAGTTGGATTTAAAAACCATGATATCCTGTATTCTGAAGAACACACCATTGCTGTATCTGACATCAGAACACAGTGATAAGACAAGACATAAAGCATTCATGGCAAATTCACTTAAGAATAAGCCAAGCTAGCTGTGGTGGTCCACACTTGTCATTCAAGACCTCAGGAGGCTGAGGCAGGAAAATCAGGAGTTTAAGATCAACCTGGGCTACACGTATAAATTTTGTCTCAAGAAAAGAAGAGGAAAAAGGGAATGGTCAACAGAGAAAGGATGAAACGGAAAAGAGAGACTTAGCCGTGTATTAGAAAGGACTAAGCAATACATGTTTAGGCATCAACCAGGAAAAATACCCATAGGAAAAGCACACATGTGTCAAAGGATTTATTTTGAGGAGTTACTTCACATGATTATGGGGGTTAGCTGGGCAAACCCAAAGTCTATAGAAAAGGCTGTCAATACTGGAATTCTTAGACATAAACTAAAGCCATGATCTAACAGAGGCATTTAACCTCTTGATGCTGTAACATGACAGAGTCATCTACTAATGTGTTGGCTTGCATGCATAGCCATCCTGGGACACATGCAGTCCACAGGCTTCAGGTCTGACATCCCTAGAGCAGTCCAATGGCTCTTTTTGTTTATTGTTTACTTAGGGTTGTTCTTTTCTGGTTTTTCTTTTGCTTTTCTTTCCTTTTTAAATAGTTTTAAATTACATGTATGTGTATGTATCTGAGTGGAGGTGTCCACAGAAGCCAAGGAGGAACATTGGATATCCTGGAGCTAGAGTTACAGGTGGTAACTGTAATTGTTACCTAGTGTGGGTCCTGGAAACTAAGCTGGGGTAGAGTTTAAGAGAAGTCCACACTCTTAACCACTGAAACATCTCTTCAGGTTCTGCTTTTGTTTTTCATTAGGAAAGCCTTGGTCTCACTCTTAATATGCTCAAATGTATCGAATTAGGCCAAGCGGGATCATCTAGGAAAATCCTTTGATTATGGGTTTTAGTCACTTCTAAAAATCCCTTCACAGCCAAAACTAGGTTAGTGTTTGAACAGCTGGGGACTGTAAACAAGGCAAGATAACACATAAATTGACCATCAAGCCGTGGATCACTGACTATTTATACATCCATAGTTTGTTGGTTTTCAATGCTGACAACCACAAAGTAGTGCACTACCACCAAGTTATAGCTCAAGCCTCCATGAAATTGCCGAATGTAAGTCTAAGAGGTGTCAGTGAGATGTCTCCAAGGGTGAAGCCACTGACCACCTGAATTCAATCCCTGGAACTCACATGGTGAAAGAAGAGAACAAACTCCTAGAATTAGAGCTGGGGTCCCGAGACATCCTCTTTTGTATGCATGGGCACACAGGGACACATACACTAAAGAATTAAATGTAAAAATATTAAATGTAAGTTTTATACCTACTAAATTTTACTGTAAGGGGTGGTATAGCTCAATGGAAGAGCAGGTCCTGATCACACTCAAGGGTCTGGGTTCAATCTCCCAATCCCACCAAAAAAAGTCACTGTGATCAGTGTTAAATATTAGTCCAAACTCCTCGTTACATGTAATCTTTTACCCGAGCTTTTGCTACTGAAGTCAATGACACAGGACCAAATTTAGAACCAAGAACTCACAGTAGTCCACTATAAATCTCTAGAGTAATATCTACCTGATCAGCTGGATAGAATTTTAAATGTGATGAGGTTGAGAAATTTCTATTTACTGATATGTTGAACAGCATGCGTGTCTTTGTTTGTGAAGCTGCCCTAACAAGTGTTTATGGATAGGAAGTAGGCGAGCATCTGCTCCTGTTCCCACCCCACACAGGAATCTGCTATCAGCTGACGCCAGTTCTTCAAGGAGAGACCCTTTCTTGCAGACCTGCGAAGAGGCTTGGGAGGTTTTGCTTGTTTACTTCTGGGTTCCTTGTTTATGCTTTAATTTTTTGAAATTATAATATCATTTGCCTCTTCTCTTTCCTCCCTCCAAACCTTCTCTCTCAATGTCATGGCCTCTTTTTTATTATGTAATTATTGCTACGTGTGTGTGTGTGTGTGTGTGTGTGTGTCTATTATATAAACACATCCTGCACAGTCTTTGTAATGTTATTTGTATGTATATGTTTTCAAGGCTGAACAGTTGGCATTAGATAAGCATTCGGTATGCTGTTCCCTGGGGAAGACGGTTTCCACTGCTCTCAGAATACTTTAATGGCCTACAGTTCTTTGTGTGTAGGGTTGAGGCCTCTTGACTTTCTCCCTTTCATGTTAGCTAGTCCACTGGTGTCATCCTTGTTCGGCTCATGTGTAGGCAGTCATGCTGATGAGACTTCGTTTGTTTTGGTAGGGTCTCAGGTATCCAAAACTGGCCTAGAATGTTCTTCTATATAGAAAGCATAAAAGAGTGATCGTGAACTTTCCATCCTCCTGCCTCTACCTCCTGAGTGACAGCATTACAGATACATGATACTGCACCCAGTTTACATGCTCTCTTTGTGAAAAGGTGAGAATTACACAGAAAAATATGGGAAAATATTTGGATCAAGGAATGTGGTGGTTTGGTTAAGTTAGGGTGCCAATAAACCCTAAAATTGGGAGAGTCACACCATGTTTGTAAAACATCCATGTCTGAGATGACCAAAGAAGCTATCTTAATCCCCAGCATACATCAGCCTCTTTTTCTGTTCTGCAAAATCTTAAGTCTTCATTCTCAGACTTGCTTCATAAAGAGAAAATACTTTTAGAACAGTTCAAAATGGTGTTACATTTCCCTGTGAGAAAATGAGTGAGAGGTGATGCCAGGAGAGGAGAAAGGTCACTGGAGACGGTGGGAAGATGGGCATAGAAGAGATTTCGAGAAGTCATAGAGAGATAAAACATGCTTATTCATTCTGGGAAAAACTCTGCACATAGAACACCAGGTCCCCAGAAAAAGCACAAAACAATCCCACACCAGTTTGGACTTATTATTAAAAGGGTTATTTATTTGAGAGGAAAAAACTTACAGAACACAGTCCTACACGACCAGGAAAGGAGTCTAGTCGCCAGAACCAGAGTCTGAAGCAAGAGAGAGAGAGAAGAGGGCTGTCGCTGCTTTTTAAAGAGAAAGAGACCCCAGTGGGCTGGTATCCCAAAGGCTATTGGCTAAAGGAGCAGAAGGAGCTCCCGCAGCACCCAGACACACACCACCACACACAGGCATGTACAGACACACACATAAATTGACCATCAAGCCATGGATCACTGACTATGTATACATCCATAGTTTGTTGGTTTTCAATGCTGACAATCAATCACAAAGTAGTGCACTACCACCAAGTTATACCTCAAGCCTGCATTAAATTGTCGAGTGTAAGTCTAAGAGTTGTCAGTGAGATGTCTCCAAGGGTGAAGCCTCTTGGAGATACAGGCCTATAGAAAAGGCATGGAAGGTCAGGCACTTTGTGATAATTAATACCCCATCCTTCCCATGTGCATCATTAGCCATCTTGGCTGGCGCCCAATGTGTATAGTACCAGTCTATAAACTGACTTTGTGTTTCCTACAACGGTATACAGCATAATAACAGTACTTGGAGCATCAGGAGTTAAGAAAGACCAAGCCATTGACGCAAGATCTTCTCTAAAGGGAAACTTGAACTTTACAAGCTGTGAAAACAATGCAATAACTTGGGGGTTGGACATGATCACAGGCTCACTGTAAACCTTGCTGAACTCTGATCTTATTCAGTCCATGCTTTAACATTACCAAGGTCAAGATCCAGTCTTCACAATGAGATGTAGGTGTTCTGGGCAAGTGCTATTTCCCAGACCACTGGGTCCATCAAGAAGAGAAACAAAACTCATCCTAACTGCCTCAAAATACTTCTGTTCTGGAAATGAGAATGATTAGCATCTAACTGAAGTCTCTAGAACAGGGATATGGTTTTCCATGCTTTGAAAACGGAGCAATGACACATTTTCAATCTCGCCAATTGTTCTTTAACTCAGAACAATCCGGGCTTGGTTTTGAGAGAGAGAAATAGGCAAGACTCAACCACCCAACAGCGCTTCTTAAACACAACTCTCATTTTCTGCTTCCCAGAAAACTCAACATGCACACCTTACTATCTCTCCTATTGATGGCTGAAAGGCCTTTTCAAGCCAACACAGTCACGTGTAAAAGAGCTTAGTTTGTTCTTGCAAACTGCTGGCTGAATCAGTTTGAACCCCCCCCATTTTAGATACTGAGAAATAATGCCCATGGTGTTTCAAAACTTTTGTTTTTAAAAGGAGTAATGGCTACATAAGCACAGACTTGAATCACACAGCCTAGAATTGAGTCATCTACTAAATACCAACTGAGTGACTTTGGTCAAGTTGTCTGACTTCTTCGTAGCCACACCACTTCATCATTAACATGAAAATGATAATAGTGTTTCTGATAGTCAGTGAAAAAAATTAGTAAATATAAGCTCTGAGTACTGTCTGGTACTAACTGCTTTAAAAGTAGTAACATCTGCTATTATATATATATGTATGTATATGCATATATACATATATATTGGCTTGATTTTTATTTTCTAAGGCATATTTCTTTTAGCTAAATTAAGAGTTTATACAATAAATTATTACTCAACAACTATATTTTATCAGAATCCCTGCTCTCAATTTTTACTTTCATAGAAGCTTTTGAAGAGAGGAAGTATTTTCTGCTACAGTTAACACTGTCTACCACTTCCTCCAGTACCCCCCGGGGGTCCTGGTGTTTGATGACAATGAACAGAAGATAATCAAGTATATTATTGCAGTAGTATTATTCTCATTCAAGTATTTTTGAGTTAATGCATCTTTAGCTGCTCAACCCTATGCTGAGTCATTTTTTCTTGGATGGGATGCTATTTTTAGTAACAGATCATTATTCTCCCTCCTTTGACAATGTTCTATTTTCTTGGCATACATAATGGTGAAGGTGAAGAGTTTTCCTGATGTGAATCCTGAAAATCAGAGACTATAGCTGTTCTATATTAAATGCAACAACTGCAATTGGAGAGGACACAGCAGTCGGTGTTAGTGAGTTCTGCTGCTGTGGGAAAGAACCTTCCATTTCTATCTGTTGCTTTGTGAAGACACCCGACTGGTGGTCAGACTCAGTGGCTCCAGGCTCATCCATCAGTTACTTCCTTTAATTCTTGATGATCCTTTGCATAATACATGATGTAAATATAAGTTGAAATGTGAAATAATTTATTATTTCCTTTCTGTATGTTTTCTAGGTAACTTAAAGAGTATTTATTTACTTGTAACCTGAATGTTAAGATTTTAGAGTCTGGTTAAACATACAAAAGAAGGAAGAATGTAACAGAGGGCAAAGGGAAGAGCAGCACAGTGGAACTTTGAAGGGAGACGTGGATAAAGGCATTACAGGGCAGGGGTGGATGGATACAGGTGACCCGAGAGATAGGCACACACCTAAGTGTCTTTACAAAGGATACGTTTACATAGACCTGATTCTTGAACATACTTAATTAGGAAAGTTGGCAATTGAAGGGTCAGCAATATAAGCCAAAGATTACCAGTGCTCCCATCATCCATGGAAAGGTGATCTGGGTCCAGGAACTGGCAAGCAGAAGGACATTTACCAGCAATGCTGCCTCCTTATAACCTCAAAAAGCAAACCTTGCTAGAAGTTAGGGACCGGGAAATCCAGGTGTCTAACAAAGACAGAGGTCCAGGCTGGAGACCCAGAGAGACTGCGGAAAGCTATAGTCCCTCCTGTCTTTGGCAGGTAGTCTTTGCTTTGATTTGGATGTGTCTCTTGCTACAGGGAACAAGCAGTTTGTTTCCATGCAATCCGGGCTGAGCATCGCAATTTCCTATTATAAGAAATTCCTGTTATAAGAAAACACCATGTACCAAGTGGCTTAAACAACAGCAATAGTTGTTTTCTTGCAGTTCAGTGGACCCAGACTCTAAAACCAAGGTGCTGGCAGGTTTGACTTCATTTGAAGGCGCCTGTCCCTAAAGGTCATCGTCTCACTAATTCCTTGTAACCCAACACAATGGTCAAGCATATTGACAAGTACAGAGCCAAACTAAGAATCACTAGAACATGAGGAGTGGAGAGTTATTCCTGCAGCAGCTAGGAGTTAATAGGAGTTTTACAAAGCAAAAAAAAAAGAAAGAAGGGGAAAAAACTTAGAAAATTTATTAGCGAGACTGTGCATACTCATAGCGGGGGCAGTTCCATCCCTGAGCATGCTCAGTTTAAAGACATGATTTAAGAAACAAAGATAATAGACACATTTGGGGTTGCTTAGCTCAAGGTTAATGAGTGTAGGTTTAAAAGATTAAAGTGGTGGACAGCAATGCCTTAAGGCATGTGCAGCTTGCACCATAGTTTTAGCTGATAATAAAGGACAGGGCACTTTGGGTTCTGATTGAAGGCTCTTCCCTTGAGGTTTCCACCTCACTGAAAGCCTCACAATCTGACATGTCTCTTCTCTACACATGTGCACCCTGGAGCCTCTTCCTTTTGTCATTAGATAACCAGTCATCCTGGATTGGAAACAATGAATCATCTTAATCATCTCTTCAAAGACCCTATCTCCAAATGAAGTTGCATTGGGGAAAGGGTTTGGTACTCTAATCATCTAAGACACAGATTAATTAAAATAAGGAAAAGGAAGTCACAGAACATCAAAAATCTTTCTGCACAATATGTCTCTGACACATGTTGAAACATAAAACTCAGTTCATTTTCCATACACACTGCCATCTTAAATAGACCTCTGGTATACCTACTTCTGTTGTGGGGTAATCTTTTTGTACATTGTGAAGATGTGCCACTCTGATTGGTTTAATAAAAATTTGAATAGCCAACAGCTAGGCAAGATTTCCAGGCAGAGAGAATGCCGGGAAGAAGGGCAGAGACTCCAGGACATACAGAGGAAGAAGCATGGGCGGTACAGAGTAAAGGTAATGGGGGCCACATAAAAGAACATACATTAAAAGATATAGGTTAATTTAAGTTTTAAGAGCTAGTTAAAAATGAGTCTAAGCCTAAATACCAGCCGAGCTTTCATAATTAATAATAAGTCTCCATGTCATTACTGGGGAGCCAACGGTCCTGACGGAAAAAGTCCAACTACATACTTCTCTCTCTCAGTCTCTGTCTGTCTCTGTCTCTGTCTCTGTCTCT
>LOEQ01000494.1:242728-257964 GCA_001685075.1 Bramus lutescens | reverse complement strand
AACTTAAAGACGGCTGTGGTCACAGGTTGAGTTGAGTTCACATCATGGCAGATGAATCACACAGCAGGACCATTAGACTATTCCTCACATTGTGTTCACAGTCAAGAAACAAAGAGATTGAGTGAAAAAAAAGAAAAAAGAAACAAAGAGATGAATGCCGATTTTCAGCTTGTGTTTTCCTTTTTATTCAGTCCAGAACCCCTAGTACCACTCACATTCAGGATGGGGCTTCACCCTTTAGTTAAACCTTTCAGAAAACACTCTCATAGAGATACCCAGAGATATGTTTCCATGGTGATTCTAAATCTAGTCAAGTTGAAAATCAAGATTGTCATCTCATTGGCCTTTGAGACCTCTTCCCCAGTTCTTTGCTTTCCAGAATCTTCACTTCCTTTGACTATAATCAATTTCTTTCTTGACATTCTGGCTTCCAGCTTGCTCCACTAGAGTACATACCCTCTATTTTGATAGTCAGAACTCCAATGCATACCTGGATGTCTCTCTGACTGAGGCTCTTTTTCCTTGGCCTACTCTACTCTAGCCAACTAGCAACTTCCCTTAGCACCAGTGTAGATAGACTGTGTATAAAATAAAGTCTCTGGTTATTTTAAATTGGAATCAAAGACTGGTGTGTGTGTGTGTGTGTGTGTGTGTGTGTGTGTGCTCCTAGAGTTAAACCAAGATCAAAAATTGTGGATAATGCTTTTTTGGCCTTGCACTACCAAAAACTGTTATAAAAGTAAAAACAAACCCCCAAACAAATTCTCTGACATGTGTTTGGGACTTTGTTATATCTTCTGGCACTGCATGCAATACAGATCAGGTGACTTTTAGTAGGAAATGCAGTGTAAGGCAATCTTATAAAGTCTATATTTTAAGCACAAAAATTTCTCACCATTTACCACCTAATTACAAAACAATTATTACGATATAAAATTTTAATAAAAGGGATCATCCTAACAGAACCACCTAAATAAGGCACTATGCCACAGGGTCATCTCACTGCAGCCTTGAGTAGGTGCTACAACCATCCTGGTGTTACAGCTGTAGAAGGGACAGAGAAGACAGATTGAAGCTTTCCAACTAGTGATTGGTGGAGCCAGGACTTGAACCCAGGCACTTAGACACTAAAGTCCCATCCATTAAAGTTTGTTTGGATTGTTATTTTCTAAACAGTCTGGTTTTGCTGTGTTGAAGAATTAGTTCTGCTTTTGAAGACTATTTTAGAATATAGACTTATCCATATTCTTATGACACAGATTTTCTAGATGTGACATTTCAATTATGATAATTCTTGTATCTTTTAGAATTTGTTTTATAAAACAAATGCTTAATAATTGAAGAGGCCATGGAAGAGCTCACTGCTTTAGGATGTCTTTAATTTTTCCCTTTAGTTGATATATAGGTGTGACAGGTGGTAAATATTATATAAATACCTTATTTTTAGTGACTTCATAATTTGTCAGACATCTTTGAAATTCAAATCTTCGATTCACATAGAAGTGAAAGAATTGGTGGAAAGCTGCATCATGACTAACAATTGCAGCTTACCTGCTAGAAAGGCATATGAAGGCAGAGCAGAAATTTCCATTGTTTTGTGAATCAATTTCCTAACTTTACATTCTCAAAACAGAGCCTACATACTCTTTGCCAGAGCAGCTGACATGGGAAATTTAAAAGCTATGGAAAAAATGGCTGACGCTTTGCTATTTGGAAGTTTTGGCATGCAAAACATAACAGCAGCCATCCGGTTGTATGAGTACTTGGCTAAAGAAGGATCGCACAAGGCCCAAAACGTGAGTTTTAAAAGACAATGATTTTTTTTCAATAGCTACATCCTCAATTGACACAAATATGTGGAAGGGGAGAAGAAATAATGCCCCCACCCTACTGCATGGACACAGACCAAACCTATGGCCATTCAGAATGCACTGAAATAGTGTCCAAGCAGGAGTATAGACGGAACTCAGGATAAATTGTTCTAGTTCTTAGGAACAGAGCAGAGCTGCTCTCTAACCCACCTTCCCATTCACCCACATGTATATTTTGACACAAGACCTCTGAATCCAAACATTGTTAAAGTACACATAGAATGTTTTCATCTTTACAAAGAAATGCAGAACAAAATCTATTCTTAAGGTAATGTTTGCCTGACTTTTAATTTCAAATCTTTTATAAGATAGCACACTTTTTCCATTTTGATAAATGTGTCTTACTTTATTCCAAGAATAAAATAAATAAATAAATAATTTCATAAAAAAAATCAGAAAAATTGGGGCTTAGGATGTGGCTCAGTGGGGAGTGTGTTTTCCTGGCACAAATGAAGCCTTGAGCTCCAGCACTACATGAAGCAGGGCTTGGTGGTGCATACTATAATCCAAGAACTCAGGAGGTAGAAGCAGGAGGATCAGAGTTTAAGGTCATTCTTGGCTACATAGCTAGAGAGAGGTAGGAGGTGGGGAGAGAATAAAGACAACGGCTTCGGGAGTCAATCCCCTGGCGCAGCTATTATGAGGGCTACCATGTATTTTCAACTGTCCCCTTGCTCGATGCAGCTCTCTTTTTATGTCAACCTAATTACATGCAACTGCACACATCATTTTGTTTCAGCTACTTAATATAATGTTAAGGTATGTTTTTATGTTGCTATAGTGTTTTATAAAAAGGTTTTTGTTAAGTTTTTCCTTGGCCTGACAAACCTCTCCACTGATGCAATGATCCAAACCAGACCAAATCAAACCAAATTAGGAGAAGCCCAGGTTTAATGGATGCCAACGCTCCCAGGTGGCCCTCCAAAATAAAAATGAAGATGAGGAAAGGAGAACTGGGGAGACCACGTGTTCATTCTCTGGGGTGTAATTTAAATAGCCTATGGGAGTGGTCTTGACCCTCCCTGGGGAGGAGGTCACTGTTTGGTGGATTTTCTTGGAGATGGAGTCTGGATTACAGCAACTCCCAGGGGAAGGGGCTTGGAACTTTCCACCAAACATTCCAGACTCCTTATATATATGGATGCCAGGGGATTGGGGTGACGCTTCCAACCAGTTTTGTCTCACAAACAAAATTCACGACCATTAATCAAACAATAAAAATGTGAGAATTCAGAACATATAAAGACGAAAGTAAGGTCACCTAAAAGGTATACAGTAGAGACCTTTTGTAGTATCATCCAATGCAGTACAGGAACCAGGCATAGAGTTTGAATACACTATTATGCTTGCTTAGTGAATAAGCTACTTATTGAACAAAAACCCTTTCGCCTTCTTCTGCATGAGAATTTGGCGTTTGGTTAACACTTCAGTTCTGTTTCCCAGGCAACCTGATAAGAATAAAATTTTAACTATGTCTTTACCTAGCATGACTTATGATGGAAATGGCCTCTGACTGGCAAACTGCCTTTGGAGGGGGAAAAACTACAATGAACTATTGAACCTGATGATGGCGAACAGTTTCATGGGAACCCTGTACTTATTGAGTTATTATGTGAAGGTTGAAGCATTTGCACCAAGATGGCTTCCACATCCTCCCCATGTAGGTCTCATTTCCTTGCCTCTGAGTCACCTTCTGAGGCATCCGGGATGACCTCTTCTAGAAGACTGTCCACAATGCTAAGGAAGGCTTGGCATTTCCCACTGGCACACTGTGGTTCATTTGCTCTATTCTTTCCAGAATAAGACTGGTGGCAAGTGAGGTTCATGGGAGTCCTGTGGGTCTGTATGCTTAGCTGAGCCAGAAGAAGTTGAACCAAATACCAATGATGGATAGGACAATCTCTCTAAATCTGCATCTATGAAGTTAAGAGAATTACAAAACATTGGACACTGCAACTTGTTCAATAGTGTATCTCTGACATTTAGCAAAGTGTCTGAAACAAAGTGTAAAGTTGAATGAATTATTAATTAGTTACGAATGGTTTTATGGAGTTATTATAGGGAATTCAATTCCACGCCTAGAACATCATAGTCATTTATTATTAGACAGATTGGGGGGTAGAGAGGGAGGGCATAATGACTGCTAAAAGACAAAGTTTCATTAGATAGAAGGAAGCTATAAAAATTATTGTCCCCACTATTATGCTTCTAGACCTGTTATACTATATAGAGTATTTTATTTTTATATGAGACCACATCTATTTGCCTCTCCCTAGCCAGCTCTTTATTCACTTAAAACCATGGATATCTTTCTATGTAAATACATAGAGATCAATGTCATTATTTAAAGTTCCATATAATCTTAATTTATATTGGTGGAAACTCTGATTAACTCCACAGAATTCTTGCAATTATATATAAAAGAGCACAGTGGACAGATCTGTGAATGTTAATAAAATACAAAAATTGCTAAATCTCAGAGTTTGGTTGACCAAAAACTAAAGTTTTGGATATTCCCATCATTTATATCACCTAATTATTTTCCTTATTTTCAATGCACATAAAAATTAAGTCAACCAGACTACACTCTGATCAAATTGCCATTGGCTTTTAAGTTAATCAAAAAATAGTTTTCTAGGACAAACATAGTAGCAGAGGTTACAGCTCTAAACTATAACCACTGGCCATGAATTGCCATAATTAGCTCTATATAGAGATGAAGGCACTCATGGGAAACTCTAGAAAAAGCAGTTACAGGCTTCACGGTGCTATAGGGAGGGAGCGAAGCAGGAGTCCCCAGACCATGTTTGAGCATACATGGCTCTGGGTTCTGCATCCTAATAGCTTTTCCATCTCATGCTCACTTTTGGTATCTCTAAAGAAGTTATGTCACAAAACCTCAGTTTTCTCAAACCTAAAAAGATCGGTAATAATTTGTGCGTGCTTCACAAAGCTTCTGGAAGAAGGAAATGATATCTGCAAGAATCTTCAGCAAATGTTGTAAAGGATATTAAAGCAACACTGGTGTGTGACAATGTACACTTCACCAGCTCTGTCTTTTAGGTCAGCCAGTCCTTGTTTTATACGTTGGTTCCCACACTGCCCCCACCCTGTGATGTATCCTTTCTGAGTCTCAGTTTTCTCATATATAAAAAGGGGCTATCTGTCCAGTACGTGTGTGTGTTTGATCTCAAGAAAGACCAGAAGAGAGAATGTTCCTGTGAACAAATTTAACCAAAGAAGGTTGACATTGACCTGATATGCACATTTCAGTCATATTGTTGAAATGTGGCAAGTTATAGTATTGTTTAGTAAAAGTCCTCTGTTAAGCCCACTTCCCCTTCTCTGACATCCTGGACTCCTGTAATCTTCAGTCTGACTGCATATGGACTAGCAAACAAATCATTTGCATATGGATTAGCTGGAGGTCTCCAAGGTTGCAATTGGACTTGATGCTGAACTAAAGCTATCAATCATCGTTACCTCTAGCAACCTCCCTAGAAACTGATTTACTCATTCATTCATTTATTGTACAAAGAACAGCCAGTTGAAGAGATTTTTGTACCACAGGCCATCCTGATAACAGCTCTTTAATAGGACCGGCCAGGAGCATCTTTGTTGGCCTGCTGTTTGAACTAGCCTAACCTAGGATTACTGTTTGGATTGTCAGAAATGATTCTGGGAACTGGGAGGACAATGTCACACAGAAATGCACCTAAAAAAGGCTGGAAATATGACCAAATAATAATATTCTTGTATATAATATATTTAATATCATTATATATACTGTGTATGTGTGTATACATTATATAGAGAGTGAATAATACACGCACGCATGTGCACAGAGAGTGAATAATGGATATTTATGACGTCTGAAGGAAAGGGAAAACAGTCAGAAATTCTGGAAAACAGTGGAGAAACTGGGAGTATGAAAGATCTGGAAAAGACCCAAATTTTTAAAATCCAAATTAACTGAAGGAAATTCTTCGAAGGGCAACACGAGTAAAGCCAGCCTGCTGTGACATTTTACAAAGCATCCATCCTACCTTCCAAAAGATAAGAGCTGTAGTGTAGTCTCCACGAAAATGACTCAGCAGGGAAAGGTGTTTATCTGTAGCCTGAAACCTGGGTTTGATCCCTCCCTGCGCACACACACACCTGGTGAAAGGAGATGACTGGCTTCCAGGAGTTGTCCTTTGGACACCACATTCTTATTGTCACACACACACACACATAAATGTGATTTTTTTGTTATTGGACTTAAATGTATCCACTTCTTTGCCTATAAATCCAAAGCAGTTTTGTCACAGATTATATGAAAATCCTGTCATATGAAAATAAAGTACAATTGATGCACAAAAGAGAAATATGTGAGTGATGCTTTATTGTGTTCTGAGATTTGAAATAATTATATCTTAATGGCAACAGCTCCACATAGTCTTCATTTATTTCAAATTTGAACTTTAAAAGTGTTTCCTGGAAGAAATATGTCATTAGCACCATGATATGGCTGAAAACATCTCCAGTATCAATCTAATAACCACTTTGATGATTCGAGGCTTCTGTTAGTTGTTTTTCATGTTATCGGCCTTGTATTAAGAGTGTCTGAGTTACTCATTAGAACTGATTCACACTTTGCTTTGGCATGTGGTTTGAGCCAAAAGTAACACTCACAATTCTCTCCAGCTTCGTATGATAATTAGAGGGAAATTGCTTAATCTTTCTTCTCCTTTAATAATTCCTTAGAAAAAACAAACAGAAAAATATTTGATTTTTAAATTGTTACTACAGGCCCCAAGTGATTTACTTTAAACTGTGGTAAAATGCCCATTACGCTAAAGCCTTTGCAATAAATGCCAGGCATTTAACCTGGTATTAAGCTCCACAAGGCACACCAGCAGACTTCAGAATCAAGTCTTATGAGCCAGCCTCCATACAGAATTTGACCTTCAAAACTGTTCAAGTGTCACGGATGTCACCACTCTTCCCTTAACTCACAACATATTTCTTTCCTGTGTTAAGATTTAATCATTATATAATTCACCTAGTTTTATCATATCCTTATCTCAAAAAAGAAAAGAAAAGACAAAAACCTCTAAAAGCTGATGGTTGTGAAGTTGTTAGGTGGCAATGCCCAAGAACAAAGGAAAGGCTGGGTACTCAGCACACCCCATTAAGTGACAACCCTTAAGGCCTCTCAGCTTCTTCTGGAATGATATAAGCAGCATAAGAACAATAAAAATGAGATGAAAGGAGAGCCTTTCATTCACTGTTACGACTCTGCTGAAGAGGGACGAAGCATGACACTGGATTGATTACAAAAGGGTGGTATCATCATGGTCCAGTCCTTTTGTTTTTAGTGAGCTTTATATAGAGAAATACTCCTTCCCCATCACAGAGTACAAATCTAACACCAGCTTTACTTCACTTCACCAGTTTATACTGTTTATACTGTGTCCCCAAAGGATCAGGCCAACATGTTTGCTGAGCTCTGCCCACAAACGATGTACTTACTCTCAGTAGAGAGTCTTCAAATATAAGACCAAATGATACCTTCTCTTTAAAGGTCAGTATGTTTGTTTACTGTCAGAGTTTCTGCATAATTGAACCGGATTCTAAACCTAGCAGAATCGAGAATTGCCAGGAGTTGCAAGAAAATTTTTTAAGCTAAAATTGGCTAGTGGCATCCTTATAAGAGCTAATTTAGCCATTTCAAATGCACATTGCAAAGTGTAGAGGAGTCGCAAGGTCTTCCACTTATAATAAATGTGCAAAGTGCACCATGCAGGGTCTTCCACTTGTAAAGAATGTGTGAGGTGCACCATGCAGGGTCTTCCACTTGTAAAGAATGTGTGAGGCGCACCGTGCACTTCCACTTGTAATGAATGTGCAAGGTGCACCATCTTTAACAGAAAACTTTCTAGGCCTAAAGAAGAACATGAAGATTTTCAGAGGCAGAGGCTTTTATCAATATACAGATTATATAAAGGACAGAAGTTACACCAATGTGGTAGAATTACTGTACTTTTGAAAAAAATAATTTCTACAGTCAGTTTCATAATCACCAAAGCAACACCAGACTCAGGTTAGGGCTCAGTTCAAAGTGCTTGCTCTGTAAACATTAGGATCCAGGTTCTAAGCTCCAGAACCCACATAAAAGCCAGGGGCAATGACATGAACCTGCGACCCCAACACTAGGAAGGCAAAGACAGGTAGGTGATCCATGTAGCTTGCTGGCCAGCCATGCTAGTGTCACTGAGCCTAGCAAGTTCCAAGTCAGTAAGAGATCCTACCTCAAAAAAAAAGTGGATAGTATCTGAGGAACTCTGTTCTCTGAACAACACATACACACACACATATAAACAGACACACATACACACATACATATACATACATACACATATCTACATATACACATGCATACACACACATACACACATACATATACATATACACATATACACACATGCATATACACATACACACATGCACACACAATAAATAAAAAGTAAGAGGGTTCTTTATCTTTTAGAGTCTTCATGAAAATGCTGGACATCTGAAAGTATTCTTATAAACTCTGTGAAATATAAATTTCACAAAATGAGCTTGTTAATGCTAGATGGGGGAATGATAGTAATGGCAGATGAGGAACGGACAAGAGGAGATAGGCCTGGAGACTGCTGGGGTGACCCGATAAGAACTGAGAAGGGCTCACCGAGAGCTGCAGGAAGAAATGAATCTGCAAGAGCCAATTGAAAATTGAAAATATCACAAGTTGAAATGCACTTAAAACATTTCACCTTCCAAGCACTGTAGCTTACCAACACATATCACAGTGTGGTCCACCCTTGTGCTCACATCGGACCAGGAACCGCAGCTCGCTGCCACTGCCTAGCATCCTAGGAGTATAGCAACCCGTGCCAAGAGCCAAGGAAATAACACAATCCAGATTTGAAACACAGTTTCTACAGAGTGCATATTGCTTTCACACCATCACAAATGTGGAAAATCATAGGTCAAACCATCTGGGAGCTGCGTATGTGGGCTTTGAATCGCATTTTCCAATTGGTGCGTCACACTGATGTACTGATTTAACTTGCTTCTGTGGTTTCTATAAAAGCATTTTGGATGGCATACTGTGTCGTACGCAGGCGGGCGCCTCCGCTACTTCCATCTTGCTCTGTGATCAGACTTTCACTCTTTATTCAGTATATTTTTAAATAAATATTTTCTTATGTCAATCCTGTTTTTATTTTTAAAATATGAATAAAAGTACTCAAATTAGGTGTGGGAAAAATAGCTCAGGAATAGAGCATTGCCTTGCAAATGTGAGGCTCTGGACTCAGCCCTCATAGCACAGAAAGCAAGAAGGATAGAAAGCTTAAAGATTTAACATATCAAAGGAAAATGTTAACAGCAAAGGGAAACATATGTCAACCACAAGTTTATAGTATTTTTTAGTTTGCTTGTTTTTATTTTGGTTTTTTTGAGACAAGGTCTTTTTATGTAGCCCAGGATAGCCTAGATGCCATGATCCTCCTGCCTCAGCTTCCTGGGATTACAGATGTACACTACCATGTCTGACTTTAGTATTTTATTATTATGTCTTATTCTAAGGTACAAGAATTATCAAAGATACACATATAATCCTCCCAATATAAAAGCACTTTTTATAGTATTATAAATAACAGTATAAATTATAATTAAAATAATAAATTTAAAATATTATTAAAAATATAAAGATATCCATTATCAATATAAACAAAAATCTCTGGGGTTGTTGAGATGGTTCAGTGGTTAAGAGCCCTTGTTGCTCTTGCAGAGAACCAGGATTTAATTCCCAAAACCCACACAGTGGTTCGTAGTCATCTATAACTCCAACTCCAGGAAATCCAAGGATTCTGTTTTGATCTCTAAGGGCACCGGGTACACACATGATGCACACAGATACATGCAGGAAAATTACTAACACAATAAAATAAAATAAAAATCTAAAAACTAAATATGCTAAATGATGACAAATTGACTGACTCTGTTTGTTTTCTTTTGCCCTTTAGGCATTAGGGTTTTTATCCTCTTACGGAATAGGAATGGAATATGATCAAGCCAAGGTAAAGTCAACTCTATTTTTTTTTTCAGGAACAAAATTTATTTACTTAAAAGGAACACTGAATAGAATTTATTCTTGTAGAAGCTCATTCTACTGTGTATTAAAAGTATCCACTAAACAGAGAAATTTAGCAATCTGCCACAAACTTCTTAAAGTCTCATATATCAGGTTCATTACTAAAGGTAAATACTATTTACTTCATAGGATTTTAAGACGATAAAATGAAATACCATATGCCCTGCCTTTATCACAGACTTGAAGCCCCGGTAACCCCCAATAAATGGAAACCAAATTAACAGAACAGATTGGGACTTGGAGCATATTTTGAAATGGCTTTCAGTTCATTACTGGGGTAGGAATAATGAAACCATGTTTGGCTTGAGTTCCAATTTAGGACACCAATATAATTGTATTTCTTTTATCTTAGGCACTAATATATTATACATTTGGAAGTGCTGGAGGAAGTATGATGTCCCAGATGATTCTGGTTTGTAAATATTCTTAGAACAAAATAGATGTATTATAACTATAGCATTATCTGAACATTAACACGTATCTATGCTTGTGTTTTAGGGGTACAGATATTTGTCAGGGATCAATGTTTTACAAAATTGTGAAGTTGCCCTAAATCATTACAAGAAAGTGGCAGATTATAGTGAGTAATTCTCATAAGTCTTTGAGATGGGTTATTGGTTGGTTGGTTGACTGGGGTTTTTTGAGACAAGGTTTCTTTGTATATAGCCTTGGCTGGCCCAGAATTCCCTATGTAGGACCAGGCTGACCTTGAACTCACAGAGATCCATTCATCTCTGTTTCCTGAGTGCTGGGATTAAAACTGTGCACCACTATGCCTTGCCATACTATTTGTTTCTTAAACATAAATATTAAGTGAACTTCCCTAAGTCTAACCTATATAATGTTGAATAGCTTGTTAAAAAGTTCCTAGTGGGGCCATGGTGGTATGGGCCAGTGTCTTAGTTAGCATTTCTGTTGCTGTAAAGAGACACCATGACCACCTCAACTCTTATAATGGAATACATTTAATTGGGGCTGGTTTACACTTTTAGAGGCTTAGTCTATTATCATCATGACAAGCAGCATGCTGGCATGCAGAAAGACATGGTGCTGAAGAAGAAGCTGAGAGTTCTACATCTTGATCCAAGGGCAACAGGAGTCTCTTTGCCCACATTGGGTGTAACTTGAGCATAGGAGACCTCAAGGCCACCCACACAGTGGCACACTTTCTCCAACAAAGCCACACCTACTCTAACAAGGCCACACCTTCTAACCGTGCCACTCCCTATGGGATCCATTTTCCTTCAAACTATCGCAGCCTATAAACTCTGTTTTTGGAACACAGAAACAGAGAACAATCACTTCAATTTTGAGGCTAGCCAGAGCTATATAAAGAGACCCTGTCTCAAAAAATATATGAGTGAAAATGAAAAACATAATTCTAATGAAACAAATAGAAGACACATACAGGAGGGGTCACTGTTCTACCACCCAAGTTCTAGCTACAGAAATAGAGCGTGAGGGAGTCTGCATTCCTAGAGGCTCTTCAGAGTTGTCTGTCACACTCCATCTTGCAACATCACTCAGAGATTACAGACGCTTCGAAATAAAAGTCTCCCTAGATGGGGGTTAGGTTAACTTCCATATTCACATATTCTAAATGTGTATCTTAGACATCTGGGGAAAATGGGGGTGGGGGTTTGAAAAAAACGCTGTTGGATTTCAGAGGCTATTTATGACAAAATCATTTTATATGCTTAATATAACGGAATTGTTATGTGCATATTTCAAACTGTACATTTTGTTAGGAATATTTGAGCACATATATCTTCATATTTATTCTCAGACTATCTATAGGCAATAATTGAGTGGCCCTTTTTCTTATATTGCAATGTCCATTCCAGAAAAAGTTAGCACAGAGAAATTAATGGGTATCCCTTTAAAGCCCCAGCTCGAGTCCCCTTGCTCATAACCTCATGAGAGTCTATGCTGGTAATACTTATATGAGTTCCAAAGGCAAGTACTGTTTTTAAGATCCAAATAAACAAAACCCCACAAGTCCCTATTTCCTATATCTCTCCTGTCAACTGTCCAGATTCCTGCACAATTTAAGCAGAATGAGTCTAACCATGACTCTTCAAGTTAACTGTTACTTCTTTCAGTCTGACTGTTCTATTTTCTGGTTTGTTTCCATTCACAGTTGCTGACAAACTGGAAAAAAGTGAAGGTATTCCAGTGGAAAAAGTGAGACTAACAGAGAGATCTGAAAATCTGAGTTCCAACAGAGAGATTTTGGATTGGGACATATACCAGCACTTTAAGTTCTTGGCAGAAAGAGGAGATGTTCAGATACAAGTAATGCACAGAGAAAAGACCACATTCTTAGGACATGCCAATCACCAGAGAGTTGCCTCCTTTTGAGTGCCAGGGGGATCAACAACACCTGACTTTGAATGTGAAGAGGAGGAGATAATCTCTCCTCTCTGACCCTTGCTACCTGTAGTTTGGAGAGGGGCGCTTATTCAAGAAGTAGTTGCCATAGTGATAGTAAGATGGTGCTGGTGGTGGTGGTAGTGATGGTGATGGTGGTGGTAGTGATGGTGGCACTTATTCAAGAAGTAGTTGCCATAGTGATAGTAAGCTGGTGGTGGTAGTGATGGTGGTGGTGGTGGTGATAGTGGTGGTGGTGATGGTGGTGGTAATGTTGGTAGTGATGGTGGTGGTGGTAGTGATGATGGTGGTGGTGGTGGTGATAGTGATGGTGGTGGTGGTGGTGGTGGTAGTGATAGTGGTGGTGGTAGTGATGGTGGTGGTGGTGATGGTAGTGGTAGTGGTGACGGTAGTGGTGATGGTGGTGGTGATGGTGGTGGTGGTGGTGGTGGTGGTGGTGGTGCTTTTGCATTTCTTCCTGAAAATTTCCCTTTTAAAAACCTTTATGGGAAAATAGTAGCTCCAGTGTTGGCATTCATGTAGATGGACTTCCGAGGATCCAGAGTGGCATAGGACAGCACCTATGTGACCTTAGTGAGACAGAGAGACTAAGGGCCTCCATCTATGGACCTGGTCATTACCATAGGCCAGCCAGTGAATTTGTACCACTAAGGAAGTCATATGCCTTGTAGCAACTTATCATGTGATAAAAGATATAGACTGGAATGTTCCCCAACCCTTTCAAAGCAAGCCAATAACATCAAACTGAAGCAATGCACTATAGAAAAATCAACAAACAAATGCTATTTTATTTAAATTAATATTACCGCTAAACTCATTTTCAAAAAATCATCATTTCCAGGTATCTCTTGGACAATTACATCTAATTGGGAGGAAAGGTCTAGATCAGGATTACTACGTAAGTTGATCTCAAACTTCAGTCCTATATGGTAGCGAGTATGGCAGTGGTGAGGGAAGCTGAGGCTCCAGTGAAAACCAGAAGAGCAGGAGGTGGGCAAGATGTCAGGAAGCCACAGCTGCTGCTCTGGTCAGGTCTGAATGCAAGCCTCTGAGGGAAAGCAGAGCTCACCAGCAGGTGCATTTTCCTAACCTGCCTTCAGGCACAGAGCAACTTCTGAGGAGCAACCAAAGCAAAGAATGCCCCACGCCTGTGCAGACCCTGAACATTTCCTAGACATGTCCTCAGAATGGAGTTGAGAACTTCATCTTCCCCAAAGGCCAATTGCAGAAAGTCCTCCTGGGAAATTTCTGCTAAGTTGCCTGAAGACCTAATTCATCAGGTCTGGCTAGGTCAAGAACCAGACTGCTTTTAACGGTAACTCAAGGATCTCTGTAATTTTATGAAACATTTCATCACCATGTTTGACCTTGCCTAATTGTGGTGAGTTAGAGACCTAATCAACCCTCCAAATACACAGTGGAGAAAAAAGAATAAATAAGCCCAACCTATATAGGTAAGATGCCACATTGCCGGCTATGTTCTGTCCTAGATTATGATTGTGGTTTCAAGGTGTCATTCACCACAGACCTGGAGAAACAAAGGATTCTTTCTCAAAGATGATGTTGCATTTACTGTTATTTTCTAGGAGCCACGTGCTCATTTTCTCAAGGGAATCTAAACTCAGTCTCAGTATAAACCCGACAGCCTAAGGGGCAGAAATTACCCGCCCCCCAAGGTGGCTACACTAAAAGGAAGACTTGTTACTACTTTTCATTTCACTTGATATTGTCATTTCATGTATGGCTTTGGTGCTGTTACTTTCTCTTTTATATGAGAGATGGTAAATATTAGAAAAATGTCAAAGTTAATTTCATAAAGTAGGTACCAATTTCCGTAAGCATGCACATCCCAGAGTAACTGAAACAGAGGTTTCCAGGGCTTTTAAAATCTATTTGTGAGTGCTGTGTTAGCTCCTTAGCTGGGAGTTCTACATTCATAAGACCGCGCCAGAGTCTAGTTTTAGATTAGAATAGATGTTAGTCATTGGGTACTTAAGCAGGAACATTTCCCCATTCGTTATAAACAGGAACTTTTACTAGCTTAAGGATGACAACAGCCTTTTTACAGAACATTCTCCAACACACACACACACACACACTCACATACACACAATGTGAACACTTGAAGGGAGCTGGAGCCACCTCAACTCAGGTTAAGTACAGGCCCTCCTGAGTGGCACTGAAGATCCCAAGACCAGAGTGGCAGCAGCCAGGAACCAGGTGTCATAAGGATCCATCCCAGACTGTCCAGAGCACTATTGTAGAGACTTTTATAAAGTGTGTTTAATAAATGAAAAGCCTGCTCTGAAGAGATAACAAAGATAGCAAATCCTTTCAGGTTTCAGAGCTGGGAAGTAAGTGCAGTTAACAGGCAGAACTGGGGGGCTGACGTAATGGCTCCACAGTTAAGAAAACAGAGGACCCCGGTTCAGTTCCCAGCACCCACTTGGTGGCTCACAACTGTCTATAGCTCCAGTCCCAAAAGACCTGAGACTCTCTTCTGGCCTCCGTATGTGTCTGGTTACACAGACACAAGTGCAGGCCAAATACTCCTTTACAAAACAAATCTTCAAATAAAGAAGCAAAAGTGAATGCAGGTCCTCATCATTGAAAACCTGTAATTTTTTTAAAGTAAATGTCATTTATTTTTGTACCACTCCCACAATATAGCCTCTAAATCTGCTTCCTCATTTTTAGAGCGAGACTACAGAAAGGCATGGCTGCTCAGGTGCCTCCATCTCTTACTTTCTAGTTTTTCATTTTGGTTTAGTTTTTGGTTTTGGGTCCCC
>LOEQ01000494.1:223736-238452 GCA_001685075.1 Bramus lutescens | reverse complement strand
ATAATAGTGCTACCTACATTTGCATGGCTGTGGAGCCATCCACTGGGGTATTAGCAACCTACCAGTGGCCAAACCCCCAAAGAAACTTGATTCTGTATTCCCCAGCACTTGCAACTACCAACAGCTCCTAAACGAGGAACAGGGCCACAGCTCCTGAGTGAGACAGCCATGCCATGTCCAGATGACAGCATTTCACAGTGTCCCTCCCCATTCTTAAGGCTCATCCTTCTTTCTGTCTCCTTTTCCATAGTGTTCCTTGAGCCCTTGGGAGTGGGGGATGGGGAATGACATAGAGGTTCCATTTAGGGCTATGCATTTGAAACTGACTTATTCACACGCCTTTGGCAACCATGAGTCTCTGTGTTAACAGTTACTCACTGCAGAAAGAAGCTTCTCTGACCAAGACTGAGCAGCACTAAGCTATGGGTAGATAAACATAAATATTTAGAAGGCAGATTGATAATATGGGCATTTAGCAAAATGAAAGAAATAGGTTCTCTCTTTGGGCCTATGACCTCTCAAGCTGTGGGCTTTTGGTCAAGTTAACAGTGTCAGCCATGAACTTTCTCCTGTAGATCTGGTCTTAAATCCAATCATAAATGTGTTGGTAACCACCAACAGCCACTATTTCACCCTCTTTGGGAGGGAGTAGCTCATTGCACATTAACCTACTCAACTCCCTGTAAAGAACAGACTCATTGTGCTCAAACAGATGCACTGAGTGCAAATCTGACACCCAAGAGTTGTTTAAGGGTTTCATCCTTGGGGTTGGTTACTTTTATTTCTCAGGAGTTTTCTAGAAAAGAGAATGTAGCAATAAGAGTTAAGATTATCCTAGAATTGCTTAATCTTATTACTTAGAGAAATCAGAGACTCTGTTGATCTCCTTCATTTTGATTCAGAAGTTGTCTTGGAGCAGACGTCTACACAATGACATAGTCTCAGCAAGCAGCTGGGTGTGTCGGGCCTTATAAACATTAGGATTCTGCCAACTATATTACAACTTGTCTCAAAATAAGTACATAGAAGCCTACTTTTTCAAATACTGGACTATTTAAATCTGTAGCTGAGAGTCATCTTCCACTATGAAGCTACATGTGTATCCAGCTTTTCCAAATGTGAGAATAAAAGTCTTTACATTTTAAATTATATAATTACATATATAATTTTAAATGTAAAGACTTATATATAAATATATATTTATAAATTTTATATTTTATATATGTATATATGATATATATTCACCCTATTTCAGAACACACACACACATTCTCCTACTCTCCAGGTTTATGGCTGAAATAACTCTTGGAAGCGTGCCTTAAACAAAGTGGTTATTTCATAGATATTTTTAAATGCATATTGAATGAATAAAATCTGGTTCAAAAAGCCATTTTGTAGAATGTATTTGTGACTGGCAATAATGCTGTTCCTTTTCTCTCCAGAAGGCACTATACTACTTTTTAAAGGCAGCAAAAGCTGGGAGTGCAAACGCCATGGCATTTATAGGAAAGGTACATGCTTCTAGTTCATCAGCCCTTGTTTCCTTAAAAGTTAAGAAACGTGGGACTGGGAGATGTCTCAGTGCATAGCATGCCTGCGGTCAAGCATGAAGACCTAGGCTTCAATCTCTATCCCTCACCCCACCCCCCACCAAAAAAAAAAAGCCTATCATGGTCATGCAGGTCTATTACCCCAGTTTGAATGGGTAGAGACAAGCAGATCTTCGGATCTCATTGGCCAGCTAGTCTAGCTCAATCAGTGAGTCCCAGGTTTAGTGAGAGACCAGGTAGAGGGGCCAGTAAGGTCACTCAACAGGAAAGACACCTGCTGGGGAACCCTGGTAATCTGTATTCAATCATCAGAAACCGCATGAAGGTGGAAAGAAAGAACCAACTCAACAAAATTGTCCTGCTGTGGCATGCATGCTAGCAATACACCCCTGCACCAACAGACACACACACACAATGTAGCCCTGACTGACCCATAACTTACTACATAGACCAGGTGCTGACCTCGAACTCACAGAGGTCCATTTCCCTGGGCCCTTTGAGTGCTGAGATTAAAAGCATATACCATCACTCCTAGCTGAAAAAAATTAATTATATAAAGTAGAGATCCATCAAGGAAGACATTCAGTGTGATTTCTGACCTACACATTCACATCACACAAATACACACATGCTTACACACACTTGAAGAAATGGACTTGAGATGTAGCTCAGTGGCAAAGTGTTTTCCTAGTATGTACAAGGACCTAGGTTCAATCACTAGCACTGCAAATAAATAAATGAATGAAACACACACACACACACACACACATGCACGCACATGATTGCAGAGTAACATGTGACCACACTTGAATACCCCTTTTCTAGCAGCAACTAAAGAGGCACTCAGCTCCAGACAGTGGGTGGTGCTCTTGAGGTGACAGGAAGAAGCCTGTTCGGACATCAGCCTTTATCTGAGGCACTCACAAAGCCTTGAAATACAGCTTGTCTGGACTCAGCTACGGAGAGTAGCTATGAGCCATAAGCTTCCTTTAGGCCCAACAGGTAACAGACTAGATGTCATCAGAGACCGGTACAGGCCCTGGCCCAGTCAGGTAGGTGTCTCTTTCCTCCACCCCTAGAATGCGAAACAGTTCTATCCTAACCAAAGCCAAAATCTTATGCCTCCTGTGATGGGCTATTCTCTCCCATAAAGAGACTGCTTTCTCCACCTCCCCCCACCCCATCCCAGTCTGCTTTGGCTCCCTGTAGCTGATTTACATTAGTTACCATGGGAATGAGTACCCTGCTTCTAGAAACATTACTCACATACTGTAATTCAGATGCAAGGAACATGAGAAAACAAAAATAGGCTCCATTTCTTTTTCCTGGGGCAGCATCTCTCGTGTGTGTGTGTGTGTGTGTGTGTGTGTAGTAGGTGACATTAGCTTCTTCTGCTTTCTTACTTGAAGTAAAAGTAAGGCAATGTCTACTACTTTAAAATGTACAATTCAGTGCTATTGATTATATTCACAATGCTCTGGCAACCATTATGGCTATTTAGGTTTAAAATATTTGTATCACTTTTAAAGGCTTTTGCTATTTACATTCTCTTTTTCACCAATAGATGTACTTAGAAGGGAATATTGCTACACCACAAAATAACACCACTGCCTTCAAATACTTCTCCATGGCGGCCAGCAAGGTATACAACCTGTCCCCTGCAGTAAACATGTAAGATAATCAGCTTCTATTTCAAGCAGACTGATGCTGTGTTGACCTCCAACCATAGAATTACTTCATTGCTACTTCATGACTGTAACTTTGCTACTGTTATGAATCGTAATGTAAATATCTGATATACAGGTTGGCTTGAGGCAACCCCTGTGAAAGGGTTGCTCAACCCCCAATGGGATCATGACCCACAGGTTGAGAACCACGGACTTAGAGAACCATGGATGACCACAGAAAAGCCACCCCACTGGAAGGCCTGAGGATAGTACAGACTCTGTACACTCCAGTGAGTCCCCAAACCACAAAATCATGTGCCAATAAAGCTGAATTCCATACATGGGGGAGAAGGGTATAAAAGGGAGCAGCTGACATCTCCCCCATCGTCTATGAGGAAAAAGCCATAGCCATTCTAATGAAGATCGTAATGGCTGACACACTCAGAGGACAGCATCCTACGACGACCCCTTACATCACCAGCACAGAGCAAGGAGGTGACAGAGAAGGCCACTTTGGTCCCAGGATTCTAAATAGGTTCTCTGAGCTTACCACCAGTGAGTTACCAGCAAAAGAAGGAGAGGTGTTTGTTTGGGGTGTTATACTCCTCTCCTTTTCAGTTTCTCAATATTTAAATGATGCTTCTTAGATAATCGGCTCACTAGACTTTGCCACATCCTTCGCAATAGGTCTTACTGTTCCCAGAGCGCAGAACGGTGATGGCTAGAAATCGCAGGTGGATGGAAGAGAAAAGAGAAGAAAGAGCTGGAGTGTGGCCTAGCTACTGAATGCTTGTGTAATTCACGGCCTCAGGATTAATACGCAGCACAGAACAAACAGGGAGGGCCTTTATGCCACTTAGTTAATATTGATGGGGTATCCTAAGGATTTTTATAATATTTGGTCCTTTGAAATGCACAGGCTCACAGCTGGGATTCTTGAGATAGTGTTTAAAATATACCTTCTCTGCTTCTGTGCTATTCCCGGGTCATGGGGGGGCAGGCTCTGGCTGCATCCAAAGAACTAAATTTAGGTTGTTAGGAGACACTGGAGAGCTTTCTATCAGAATTTAACTTCCTGAGGAAACTTTGTAAGCCTATAAAACAGATTGATGGGCAGATCTACTGAACAAACGCCAAGTGGCCAAGCCCTGGCTTCTCACACAGCCACCAGAGGGCAAAAGACATGATGGGAGAAAAGAAAAAAGGAGCTCTCCATTGGAAAATTACTGTGTGTGTGTGTGTGTGTGTGTGTGTGTGTGTGTGTGTGTGTGTGTTTGCATGCCACAATATATGGAGATCAGAGAACAACTTTCAGGAAACCATGGCTTCCATAGGTTGCAGGGTTGCAACTCAGGTTGTTACACTTGCAGCGCACCAAAGAATTTTACCATGAGCCATATGGCCTGTCATTTTAAGGCTCACTCTTCACCCGGTGCTGACACACTAAATACCAATGTGCCAGAACATGTGCTAGTGGAAGCACAGCCCTCCCGTTTTGAAAGCTCTTCATTTTTAGAGCGCTAAGTATAGGTGAAAAAAGGAAATGGTAATTTAAACATCAGGTAGGCATTGGTGATGTTATGAACAGTTAAATTTGAATAAACATATACCACATGATATGATACATAGTATATACAAATAATAATAAATTATTAACTGTAAGCAGTGGTTACACTGAAATCCAATGTCCCGAAATGTTATTTGGCTATTGATGTCGACTCTCTTTGGCCAAATCAGGTAACAATTGTTTGAATAGACCTTCCTGTTTTAGAAAAAAAAAATCCATCCTTCAAGTCACGGCTCAAATGTCATTATCATGATGAAACTCAATTCTTCCAAGTTCCTATCCTCAACCAAACAGTCAAGTACCCCCTTTTATCTGCCCACAATGTCCTCACCTTGTTTAACTTGAACACTTACAACATTTGGTCAGGGGGTGACTAGAATAAAGGTATGAAAGGTACTAGATAAGACCGAATGGCTCACCATCCTCCTAATTGGTGGCCTTGGCCATTTCTTACTGGATGCCTTTGAAATACTTGAATTGACTCTGCAGTAATTTTCCTTTATATAGTTTTTTTTAATTATTCTAGGGCAATGCAATTGGTCTTCATGGACTTGGTCTCCTTCACTTTCATGGAAAAGGTGTTCCTGTGGTAAGTTCAATAACCTTGCCATCCCTTCAACATATTTCAAGCATTTTTGCATTTAGCCTTAATGTATAAGAATTAGTTTTTATTGCTTGGTTAGCCAAACTAGTATATCTGACAGAGGATGAAATGATTTAGTGAAATCTTCCCGAAGAGACAGAGGCACAAACCTGCGACAAGAATAGCATCCAGAGTTGTGTCTGAGACTCACAGGGTGAAGCCAGCTTTTGAAACAGCTGCCTCCTGAGGATTTTATTGATAGAGAAATTTATCTTCTTAGCTTAATATGTCTTTTGAGTGACCTTCCCTCATCTAAAAAAAAAAAACTACTAATACAGAAAACTACAATTTATAATGAAATAATATAATTATTTCTATATAGACTCTAATATAATAATGAAAATGAATTCTATTTCTGGTGCTATGTTAAGTAGCCTATAGGACGCTGACAGTATGCTTAAGCTGGAAAGTGGTTGTTACCATGGAGTTATGCATATAGCATTGAGTAATACAATGTGATTATCTTGCAGAATTACAGTGAAGCACTTAAATACTTCGAGAAAGCTGCAGAGAAGGGATGGCCTAACGCACAGTTCCAGCTAGGCTTCATGTACTACTGTAGGTACCTCAAATATGGCTACCTTATTTAGAATGACATAGGCATTAGTAAACTTCCTCCTCATGTAGCAAGCATCAAAGGGTTGCTGTGAATGACTTGCAAAGAACATTAAGGCATCAGTTTAAGAGAGCTTTAAAGAAACGTAAAGACTTGGACATTAGTTGAAAGAAAAGGTAAGGAGATACAGAGGTGGGATGCCCCCCTTTGACCAGGCTAAACTTGAGGTTCCTGTGAGAGCCAGTGCACACGTCCAGAAGTAAAAATGGCACTCAAGAGAGAGGACAAGGCTGAGGAGAAAGATCCGAGACATAAACATATAGGTATAAGCCAAGAGTAGTAGTTGTGCTTGCAAAGGAAAAAGAAAAATGTGAGAAAGAGGAGATGGGGCTGTGCTCAAAAATCTGGTGATCCTTTCTGCCATCTTGAGATGTTAAGCCAAAGAAGAGTGGCTATCAATAAAAAAAAAAAAGAACAAAAGCCTGGAAGGGGAGGAGAGGTTGAAAGGAATCCAAAAGCGCCAAAAGGTGGAACTTTCCAGATGCCATGTACATGTCACTGATAATACGCAATGATAACGTAGCACAAGGTCTGGCAATCGAGTAGTGGAGGAAGACTGTGGGAAGAACAGAGCGAAGGGGAAGAGGAAGTGAAAAGGCAGGAGGGAGAAAAGAGGAGGAAGAGAGGGAAATGAGGAGGGAAGGAAAGAGAATTGAATCGGTATCCTTATCGCTTAGTCAATATGGAGAACTGCTGTGTTGATCGGTGAGATTATTGTATTTATTTGAATGAGCACCAGTTGACAGTAGGTCAGGGTGTGAATGCAAAATGAGAGAAAGAGAAAAATAATATTTCCAAAATGTATCTTTAAGAGAAAAATGAACTGAAGGGAACAACATCCAAGAAGGAATTGTTATTAAATGATGAGACATGAACATAATTACAACTGATAGAAGGAGGTTCTGGGAAAAGTTGGTGGCATTAAGATCTGATTGATCCCAGGTAGGTGGAGGCCTCGTGGTCTTGATAGAGAAGTGGTGTTTCTCAGCCTGCAGCACTGAAGGAAGAGCAGAAACACAGATCCACAAACTGGGGTGAGATGGTGAGGGGGAGGTCAGTGAAGACAGACAAGGCAAAGTTGTCCTTTACCAGCAAAACCACTGCATTTTTAGAGCAATAGCAAGGTAGTTACAGTAAGGAGCTCAGACCGAGAGGAGATTTGTAATAATTTCTGTGAGAGCTGAAAGAGTAAAAAGTCAGGACAAACCCCAGATATCTGAACATGCCCTCACCAAGTCCTTCATGCCAGAGAAGGAACCAGGGCAACAGTCAACTCTCTCTAGTGGGTCACATCTAGTCAAGAAGTCTACTGATGTCTGCCACTCTGGTCCAGCTAAGGTGATGTTTGCCACTGTGGTTCAGCTAAGCTGAAGTTTGCCACTGTGGTCCAACTAGGCTGATGTTTGCCACTGTGGTCCAGCTAGACAGTCTGTTTTGTACCGTGTTTGATATTGTGTTTTCCTAATTCACTCCAAATCCTCATCTTACAATCTGTCCAATTCCTCAAGCTTCTAGGAGAGAAGTAATGGCTTTGCATGTTCTGGTTCATTTTACTCTCTCAACATATGGACACCCCCAGCTTACAGCTGAGCAGACTGAGTGATATCAAGGCCACACATCTTACTCAAGATGACAGTCAGGCTGGGATTCAGTGCCAAGCAATCTGTCACCAAACTTCTAGCTCTTTTTAATTTTTTCAAATTTTACTTATTTACTTATTTGTTGAGACATAGAGTCTCACTATGTAGTCTGAGCTGGCTTTAGACTCGCCACTCTCTTGCCATAGTTTCTGAAGTATTAGCATTGCAGGCGTGTGCCACCATGCCAGGCTGGCTCTAGCTTAATTCCTGTGTGGCATCGCTTTTAAAAACCATGAAACTTTTGAGCTGGGAGGGAATGTGAAGCCAATCCAGGGAAAGCCCTTTTGTTTTTTGCAAGTGAAGTCCCTAGACAGGAATGACTCAGAAAGAGGAATAACAGTTAACAAGAGAGCTGAGCCAAGAATCTCACCTGCTAGAGATGTACCAACTCTGCCCAGCCCCAAATGCCTCTGCCTCTCCTCCCATCATGAGCTCATACAGAGCTGCTCTTCCTGGACCTGGGATTTGCCTGCTCTGTGNGAGAGAGAGAGAGAGAGAGAGAGAGAGAGAGAGAGAGAGAGAGAGAGTAAGATCATAGAAGAATTCCCGTGATCACATATTTCTTTGTCTTCTTATGTACATGAAACTGAACAGCACTTGTTTCTTAATTTTTCTGAATGTGTAAAGATCATAGACTAACTCAGCCACTTGCCCCGCAAAATGGTGACTCTCAAGTAGTTTTACTTATGGTTTTAGGGCTTTTCCCATCCTGTTTAGACTTGTTGGGTATCACTATGACCATATCCATAAAATGTTTTTCTAAAAAAAAAAAAAAGAGAGTGGCTTAAAAGAATTTTCACTTTCAGCTGGCTCTGGAGTGTGGAAGGATTATAAACTTGCCTTCAAATACTTTTACTTGGCATCTCAGAGAGGGCAGCTTCTTGCCATTTACTACATTGCCGAGATGTATGCAACTGGAACCGGGGTCCTAAGATCATGCAGAATAGCCGTGGAGGTAAACTTGGGGTCACACGGGGAGGCTGCCTTTGTTACATAGATCTTTTCTTGCTGTTGGCAACGAACACCACCATTTGACAGGAGGAGAAATGATAGTATAACTTAAAGTGGGGGAGGAGGAGAACAATGAGCCCCCCTCTCTGGAGTCTGGCTCCTCATTGCAGTCACAATCTGCCTCTGGAATTTAAAAGGGCTTCAGCCTTCCGTCAAACCACCAGAGCAACCTGGCACTCCCAGTGAGATGGGAGTCACTCCTCAGGAAAGGCAGGCTTGATTTAGTCTAGAAAACGTAGCCCGCTGCTTTCCAGAAAACAGGGTCCTTGGATTTTTAGATGACTCGGATGACAACTGAGAAAGTGGGTTCTTTCGGCCTGAGCCAGTAATGCACTTTTCAAAAGAATGCTTTCCGGACCTTAATGCCCTTCATTGATTTATTAAATATGTCCACTGCATCAGTACAAACACCTCCACGTTGCAATCTGGTCCCTCTGAAACTCATTTCAAAAGCTCCCAGCTAATAATCTATCTTTGCCAACTTCCTAATGAATTATGTATGGCTACCCTCTTTTGGTTACATAAGGGCTATTCAGCTAAGTTGACATTTGTCCCCATGGAGCTCCACACACCTCCCAGTCCTGTCACCTATACCCTCAGGCGCTGCCTTCCCTTCCTCCTCATTCCCACATCAGCTGTAGCCTCATCCACGCAGAGCACCGGTGCCTGGAAAATGACACTATCAACAACAAAACCCTCCAAATTGATATTCTTATCCTCTCGAATAGCCTCCAAGCCAGGAAAGTTTATTACACAAATTAAAAGGAACCAGAGAACAATTCGCTAGAGACAAAGCGACCCTGGGAATCTGTGTGCCTATACACGTATTAGTTCTTCACCCTCAATAATTTTCAAAAGCCAGGCAATTTTAGAAAAAAGTTCTTGTCTGCTCAGCCATCAGCAGCTGAGGACGAGGACCACAGATCACTGTGTGGGCTGAAGCTAACCAGCCCGTCTGACTCCTTTTTCCGTCTTCAGCTTTACAAAGGTGTCTGTGAACTCGGCCACTGGGCTGAGAAATTCCTGACAGCCTACTTTGCCTATAAGGATGGCGATATAGACTCTTCGCTCGTTCAGTACGCACTGCTCGCAGAAATGGGATACGAAGTCGCTCAAAGCAATTCAGCATACATCTTGGAATCTAGTAAGATAAGATCTTTGCAATTCCCCAACCATGCATATGCAAAAATGGCTTACTATGTCCTCATTTAAGCCTTTTTAATGGAATGGTTCCTTTTTTTTTTCTTTTTCTTTTAGAAAAAGCTAAAATTCTAGGGAAAGAGAAGATGTATCCAATGGCACTTCTTCTATGGAACCGAGCCGCCATCCAAGGTATAAAATAGATCAAAATAGACACATAGCTGGACCACATCGATGGCTATTCCTCTGATTTGCTTCAGTTGTGTGGTTGGGAACAGAGGCACAGAGGTACAGGGTGTCAAGCAAGTGGCACTTCAAATTGCTCTGCTGTGAGAGGTCATTTCTGAGCATTCATTTTCTTCATTATTCTCAAAGTCTCTTAGTTTAGCAAGCCCTCAGAATTTGTCTCTGTCTCCATGGTACCAGAACTGTTGTTTGAAACAGGATAATTTTACTCAAGAAAACAATTATCTGGGTCTGGCTTTCGCCATTCATTGGCTGAGTTGTTTGCTGAGCCGATCTGAGATGTGACCTGTGTCTCTGAGTCTGTAGGCAAAAGTAATTTTATGTGCCAACTACATCTGACTTCTCTTCTAAAATGAGACATTGATGATGACAACACACTTCAGATATTTAACTATCAATATGTTAGAATTAAAAAAAAAAGTGGGAAGATCCTTTCTTGGCACCCTCCAGGCCTTCCTACTTGCTGGTTTCACACATGGTAAGGAATATAAACTATCATTGCTCGGAACAGCACTGGCAGGTGGCATTTGCATCACCATGTCCCTTCCAATTTCCCCCCCTAGAATTATAGTATTAAAATCAGAGCGATGTGGCACAGCTGTCACGGTTGGCATTTGGATGTGTGAGGAACTCTTGCAATAAGAGAGCAATTTTATTTCCAATTAAGTTTCTTGAAAATCATCTCCTGTTAAGGCTGAATCATCCCTTTTAACAGGAAGTAATAGCATAAAAAAATGATTCTCAGCTGATGCTAATATGAAGCAGAGGGAAAAGTCCACAGTGGTGCCTTCGCAGACCCAGCTGAGCTGGTATCGCAGCAGCGAGCCATCAATGCAATTTTAGTGAGAAATTCTATGTTTTGTAAAATGCAATAAAGACCTTATTTGGAGCAAGAAAACAATGCCAGCAATCTCTCAGCCATAGCAAATCAGCTCGGTTGCAACAGATACACGTTTATTTCAAGCCAGGAAATGGTGTAGAAATTGGATCAAAGAAAAGAGAAGCTGAAAATGAAGAGACATTAATATTAAATAGAACACATACACACACTTGCCAGATTGCTCAAAATAACCCTGTGTCAAAAGGTCAGACATACCCATCTTAAAGTTATGGCTGCTGAGTGGCTCACAAAAGGTAGGAATTCTAATAATGGAGTTCCAATTAGTCACTAATGCTTCTTTTAGCGGCTGCTTCTTATGAAGAGCTACTGAGACATCAGGGCCCGGGAAGCACCTTGCAGCTGTGGGATTGAAGTAGCCATCTCTAGTCAACAGATCTACTCAGGAGCCTGTCAGAATTGCCACATGCACTCATTCGGGTACTGTGCCTCTGAGCACAGGCTTGGTCACTGTCCTCCTTTCTCAGAGACTTGGGGATCCTGTTCTTAACTGCAAAGCTTAAGATTACACAAGTGTCCCATCCCTTTGTGGCTATGCCCAAGCAGGAACCTTGGGGTCAGCATGACAGATTGGAACGAAACTAGAGATGGAGTAGGTTTCTCTTTGGGGCCTCATGTCTCTCCTGGCCTCTGTAGTTAGCCTTGCTTAAGTGACGTCCCTATTGGCCCTCGCTCCCACTTTCCTGTACATTTTGTGTGAATCATGTAGCAAGCAAAATCTGAAGCCTAATGTCTTCACAGCTTACGAGTTTTAAAATGTTGGCTCTTCTCAGAGGGAAACAAAGATGGCTCATGGTGTCACGTATCTTTCAAGTATCTGTGCTTGAACTAGAAGTTTAGAGGAATTTTGTTAACCAAAGGTAGAACTTTAAAAGAAATCCACAGCACTGGACCAAATTGGGAAAGAATTTTGGAAAGGAGTCCTATATGTCAAGACATACCTCAGACCCTAATACACTGGTTCCCATTTTCCAAGAAAGCCTGGATTTTGTGAAGGGTTGGCCACAGCTGAGACAAATGTCCACCATAAATTCTCCCTCATCCTCTCAACCCATATTATTTTAGGAAACAGAACATGGCCATCTCCTGAGATACATGTATACCCTCAAAAGCCGTTTCTAAGTGGCCACAAATCTCTGAAAGTAATGTGATTTCCTCTGTCCATGATATATCCATGTTTATTGGAAAGTGATATTCTAAATTAGCTCCAGGGAAGGAATTTTCTAAAAATATCCTAGCACAATCATTTCATAAATATTTATCAAGTACTATACTGGGCTCCAGAACAATTTTAGTAATTAAGAGCCTTAGAGTTCTTGCTTTGCCCTTATGGAGCTAGATGAGAGTAGAATTTTAGAAAGGAATTCTAGGGGCAGGAAAGATGGGATCCATTTCTCCAATAGTTGCGGTTCTATCTCCAAATAGGAATTTATGTGTAGTTTATTATTTCTTTCAGAACATTATATTCATGAATATTATCCTGCAATGAACATGACTAGCATCATATCTGTGTCTTGTCTTTCATACAGTATATGTAATCTTACCTGAGATTTTGCCTATCTCATGTGTACATATGCATGTAAGTGTATGTATTTGGTGTTTTTACAGCTTACTAGGTGGACTTACAGAGGACTGTACATGAATCCCTGTGTTATTATTCTCTCTTTCTGGTCTTCCTCTCAGGGAATGCTTTCGCTAGAGTGAAAATTGGAGATTACCATTACTACGGTTATGGGACTAAGAAAGACTATGAAACAGCAGCCACACACTATAGCATTGCAGCAGACAAGCATCACAGTGCACAAGCCATGTTCAATCTGGCCTATATGTATGAGCACGGCTTGGGTGTCGCAAAGGTAACTGCATTTTTTCAAAGCTAGAAATGACAGCTGTGTAAGAAGAAAAAAATTATAAATGTTTGGAATTTCATCGATGCCATTAATTAAGAAGAAAGAAGAGTCCCTCTCCCTTGTGCTAACACATATAGCTACACTATTGTCTTATGTCCTCCATATAACTACACTATTGCCTTATGTTCTCCATATAACTACACTATCGCCTTATGTTCTCCAAGTACACAATTAATGAGTAGAAGAAATCTAATTTGGACCAATCTGATTCATGTATCCCTCCTTTTCCCAACACATATTTTTGTGGTGAGCCCTGTCTCCTCCTCTTCATTGACATGACTTACATTGACATCTCCACCACCTCCTAAATGGTCAGATATACAGGAAGGTGGAAAGAGGCCTGGGCTATAGATTAAGGTGGCATGCATTCATCTTACAAAGCAGTCATCATCTCCACGTCACCATACTGGGCACTCTAAAGACACCTAAGAGGTTATAGAGCCCACATCTGGCTTGAGGCATGTTCACTAATAAAAGAGCGCCCTAACAGTGCAAGTTAGTGGGAAAAATCCCTTAGGCAGTGGGTGTGATTAGTCAGAGATGTATTATGAGTATGAAAGGAGGAGGCAGGTATGTTAAATGCCAGTATTAACCAGTTTTGGTTAGGTATGATATACATGTACATATATACATACATATCTATATTGAGGTAAGCATTCTGTCCTTATGTGCAACAGAAATCCACACTGCAGATATAAAGTCATTTTGCAGAGTTTCCTTAGTGGTGGATCCAGAATTTTATGCAAGGCATGTCTGATCCCAAACATTTTCAGGTAAAAAAAAAAGGAGGGGGACCGACAATGAGTCATTCTCAGCATTCCTATCCCGGCCCCGACTGCTGGGTCATGCAGACGCCACTGTCTTGTCTTTTACCTGATCATTTTTCATCAGTCAGCCCTGAGCAATAACTTGTCAACTCCAAATCCAACCCATTTTCTCACTCCTAGCAGAGGTGAGCTGCCGCTATTTGTAAAACGGACAGGACCGAATGCTAAACTGGATAGTTCTCTGAATGTTATTTGTTGACTCTCCACACCCCACCGCCATCCACATCACTGAAACAGAGCTAATGATACCTGGCCTACCCTCCAGCTTAGAGGATTAAATGAACAAGCCTGTGTGAAAAGGCTTTGTACTCATACACTATGTGGAATGACTGTCACTTGGATCAGAAGAGAATTTGAACAGCTCCTAAGGTCTCAATAAAATCAAGGTTTTTATTCATTAAGTCCTCATATAAAACACCAAAACCCAAGAGAAGCGTTGTTTACAGGAAGTGCACAAATGACCCCACCCAGTGTGTTCACTAAGTTAGCTCTCCTGCCCAGAGTGATTCAAAACAGGACTCACTCACTCCTATCAGCCACATCCTCACCACAGTGAGACCATTTTCTCCTGTGTACCCAGAGGCCCAATGGAGCATCCTCTCATGACACATGGCCAAGACTGCGGAAGAGGACTGTCAAGGGCCCAACACTGGACCATACCAGTGCCTTTGGTTTTCTTTCCTCCATACCCACCAGAGAGCCTCTCTGCTGGGCACTTTTTCACTATTCAGATAGCAGCTGTTGGGACATCCATTCCACACTCGGAAAAATGGCCACAGGTTCTTCTCTCTGACCCTTTTCTATTCTTTCCTGCCAGGTTTCCTCTTAACTCACAGGTCTTTCACTGTGACAAACTGATCAATTTTCCTCACTGGAGGTCTCATGGGTTTTTGTTTGTTTGGTTGGTTGTTTTGACAGAAAGCATCTACATTAAAAACCAGGGAGCAGTTGGAGACAAATAAAAAACCAAAGAGAGAGAGAAAGAAAGAAAGAAAGAAAGA
>LOEQ01000494.1:204752-216454 GCA_001685075.1 Bramus lutescens | reverse complement strand
TGAGGAGAAGCCAATAGGTCCATGACCTCTGTTGAAGGCCAGCCTTGAATCCTAGCTTTATACCTTTCTAGCTGTTTTTGAAATCTTTTAGCTTCAGTTTCCTGATGTGCAAGACAAGAGGGAAAAATACCTATCTTAGACAGTTGGCATGAGACTTAAATGAAATAAGGAATGCAAACAAAGTAGCAAAAGTCTTGCACCTAGGAGGTACATCATAAATGATGGGGGGGGCTGGTTCAGCAATTAAGAGCACTCTGTGCTCTGCTGGAGGACCCTGGTTCAATTTCCAGCACCTACACGGCAGCTCACAATTATCTGTAATAGCAGTCCCAGGGGTTGTGACACCCTCTTTTGGCCTCCATGGGCAAGCACAGACATACAAGCAGGCAAAACACCCACATACTTAAAAATAAAGGTAATTAAAAAAAAAGTAAGTGGTAGCTTTGAATATCCTTTTGAAACCCAAAGTGAAGAAGCAAGGCACATTGTATACACCTGTGGTCACAGCACTTGGTAAGCCAAGGCACTGAAGTTGTGGCCAATCTGGTATGAATGGTGAGAGCAAGGCCTTCACAGACAACATAAAGGGAGCCTATTTGCAAACACAAACAAAACCTCATATGACTTGGAAAGAGGTGAGGGAAGCTGAGTTGGTAATTAGCATGGCCTCTGTGCCCTGTGACTGTCCAGCCAAAGTGCTGAGGACCAGTAAGAAAAGATCCATTTTGGTCCTTTATAATTCAACACAACCACAACAAGAGTTTGTTGTTGTAAATGATGTGGAGAACAATACAGATAAGAGAACCTACAAGAACATGAAAAGCAGGCTTAAAAACTAGTAGTTTACAAATCATCAAAATGTCCATTTCTGGGCCTCTTCTCTGATTCCACCACTGCAGGGAGGGCAACTTCAAGGCGACCAACCAAGGGAGAAAGAGTCTCACTTTGGAAAGCCACTGAGATTTCCCCACCGTGGCAAAGTAGCATTTTGTACTCTTCAGTACATTATTTAGCAGAGAGCATACAGACCCACAAGCAAGTATACAGAGCCTCTTAATAGAATCCAAGAGAAATGTAACAACGTTCAGTCGCTGTCTTCTTGACAGCAGGCAAATCGGATCAGGATGATAAGCCCTGAGCAAGCCGAAGTCATCTTAGAGCCAAGAAAAGCCACGATTTGCTTAGCCACATCAGTCACAGGACTGCTATGGGGCCTGGAAATCAGCCAGCTAAAATAGATGCCACCACAGCCAGCACGAAGGCAGCTGACTTGGCAGATGTGCTGGCCTAGGGTGAACGAGAGTAAGGACAATCAGCTTATACAAAGATCTCAAACCAGGTGAGAGGAGGGATGGATGTGCTGAGAGGGGAATGGCCTCACTTCTGAGAGCCTCATGTGGGACAAACATTTCAAATTTAATTAGTCTCCCATCATTTAGCTTCCCCAATGAGTCGACCAGGGATTTCTGTGTAAGTAGTTTATCTGGAGGGGATCACAAGAGAAACAGGCAAGAAGGAAACACCAGAGTATCGAGGGGACCACATCTGGCCACTGGAGTTCAGAGCAGCTTTCTGGTAGGTTGAGTAAAGCATGTACTTTCTAGCTATTCTGCCAAAGGAGCAAGGAAGGTAAGTTTTTACAGACAAGATGTCATTATTGATGGGTTTTTGGAAGACAATAATTGCCTGAACTCTCACACAAGGTAGCGCCCTAGACAAAGCTCTTGGGACAGTAGGTTCTCAACCTTCCCAAGGCTACGACTCTTCAGCACAGTTCCTCATGTTGCAGTGACCCCCAACCATAAAATTATTTTGTTGCTACTTCATAACTGTAATTTTGCTACTGTGACGAATCATAATGTAAATCTCTGATATGCAGGGTATCTGGTAGGCGACCCCTGTGAAAGGGTCATTCTACCCCTCCCCCCAGAAGGTCTTGACCCGCAGGTTGAAAATCGCTGCCTTGGACCAACAGGATGCAAGTAGTCAAATTATCAGTTTCACTTTCAAAGCACTGTGAGGCCTGGGAGGATGCTCTTCTCACTCCTCCAATCCAATGATCCACTGAGCATTTCCTGTGTCCCAGATTCCCTGCCAAGAACTCGAGAAATCGGTATGAGTCCTATCTGGTCTTCATCCTTGGGAAGCTTGCAATGTATGTTGTAGGAGAGAGAAAACCCAACGGTCAGCACATCCACCATGCGACAAGCATTTTCTCGAGTTAGTTGCCTTCATCCTTCCGGAGAGTCTGTGAAGTGAGCTTTTTTTCTTCCTGTTCTATGGACACATGGAATGATGAGCAGCTTTCTGTTTTCAGATAGTGCAAATCAGATCAGCAGCTGTAAGGCCTGGGACACAGCTCTATGCTGCTTCCACCTGCAGCCTGAGGAGTTATTTTAAGAGCCCTCCATCCAGATGCGGTCAGGATTCCCAAGTTCACAGAAAAGAATTTCAGGAGGAGTCAGTATGAAGCAAAGTTAGAACTTATTCAAATAGATTCTTAACAGAAATTTAAGTTCAAGTGTTAAGAGTGTAGATGTGAGCTTCCCCTGGGGTTGCCTCTCATTGTTTTTACATAGCCACACATGTGATTTTGGTAGATTCTGAATCCCTGTCTTCAAAGGGTAACTAAGGACTTGAATGGGGTCATGGGGTCCTTGTTGGGGTGTTGGATAGGATTAGAGCTGATAAGGATATCATAGATCACAGGGTTCATAGGAAAATGTGTTTTTATTGTAAACAAAAGTCTTATGAGATTCCTTGAAAATACCAGAAAAAGGAAAAAAAAAGTCACACACACTAATGCCTCAGCATGGTTTACTGCTATTTTAACATTATTAACTTGAAATTATCTCTGTATAAGAATAATATCATCCACACATAGGAAACCTTCAGAGGAATTGCTGCTAATTGTGCTGACGTGCTTGATTTCCAGTTGATGAGAGCTCTCCTTTCCCTTCCTATGATTCCTTAGTTTCCGCTTTTCCTGTTTTCACAGTCATTAGCAGGGGTGTTTAAAGCAGAATTCTCATATTCCAGTGCTACCCAGTGAGTGAGTTCTGCCCCTGGGAGAAACGCAGGGCCCAGCAGAATGGACTGACCAACGTGAACAAGATGTCTAGAACAAAACACAGCTAGTCGTTTGCAGCCTGGAACCTTGACAGAGGTGTGGCAAATAGCCAGTCCTACACTGTTAGCTTCCGTTTCCCCATTTCTCCCACCCCCTAGCCCTTTCATGGTTGAAGGGAACAGGGACAGAGACAGGATGGTTTAAGGACAGGAACTATTTTCCTAAACTGGCACAGGAACTTCTAAGCATAGAAATTCACCATGTTGGCTCTCATGATTCTCCACTGGGAATCTAGTGTCTTTAGGATTTTCTCAAAGCAAAGACCAAGGCAAGTATTTGACTAATAGAGGTCTTTCACCCCCATGGTTAGGCTTAGTCCTGTTTTAATCATTTATGGACACCGTGAATGGAAGTGTCTTCCCAATTTCTTTCTTAGCACAATTGTTACTAGTATTTAGAAAAAAAAAATACTGACCTTTCTGTGTTGTTATCCGCCCTGCTTCTCTGCTGAAAGAAGCTTGCATCCTTACCCCAGTGCTGGTAGAAAGGCGTCTGGCTCCACGGGCAGTCTGGTCTCTCTCTTGCTTTCATTTGCTTTTGTTCTGTCCTCTGGCACATGGCCTCACCCTCCCTGCTATTAAGCTGTGCCACATGCAAATCCATTATGACCTCTGTTCCAAATGTTATATCGCAGATGCAGATCCCCCACCACCTCAAGAAAGCTTCTTCCAAAGGGGAGCTTTGTCAGCTCCTTTCTCCAGACTGCTAAGCAGTTTTCTTTCTTGTATTTGTTTTCTAACAGAGAGGTGGCAGATTCAACGTCCTCAGCTGCTCCCGTAGACCCTTTCTTAGACCCTTCAGGGGAGAGCTGTCTATCTCTTTACAGTGGAAAACGCAACAGTGATCAGAAATTTCTAAAGACATTTGCTGGCACCCTCCCACTTCAGGACTTCATACCCTGTCACTCATCAGCAACTCTAGCCCAGGACAACCAGACTCCAGATTACAAAGAGGGGGCATCTGGCTCCTTTCCTTAACTTTGACTTAGGTCTCAACCAAACCAAGACTCGAGCTGTCCTGTTGCATTGCCCAGAAGTCCTTGACAGTTTCCGACTGAGGTGCGAGCTGTTGCTGAGCAGCACTGAATGACTTTGACCTTAGAAACAAGAGCAGCTCTATGGTTTTGGTCACTTAACAGCTCCATTTTCCAGTTTGCTTAGGAAGTTGAGAGTGTTGGATGAGTTTACAAAGCCATGAACACTGAGCAAGTGCACAACTTCACCTCTGAATGAAGAAGGGCCTCCCTACTCAAAGTAGGCTGGAGAGAAAATTCTGTTGGAGCCCAAAGAACTTGTGTTTTTGTCCCAACTGAAAACCTAACTGTAGGTTTATAGTGGCTCACAAATATAGAACTAGACTACTTCATTCACAAAAGGAATGTAAGGTATCTGAGATTTTTTTGTGTGTGTGTGTGTGCAAAAAAAGTGAGTGCTGGGATTAAAGGCGTGTTCCACCACTGCCCGGCTCACTTTTGCACTAGAAATGGGGAGAGGTCAGAAATAAAATGGAGGCATAGTGGGGGAGGGACACTTGGGTATCATGCTAAATTTTGCTTCCTGAAGAGTCATAAGCTTCCCTGCCAATTGTATTCCCTTCAATCCTTGCTTGACCAGAATAAATTATTTTTCCCACAGAGTTATTTTGCTTATACATAAAAAATTGACCCAGGAAATTATCCACCTCCTCTAGACACATCTTTTTTTGAAGTAAAAGTATCAACCCACATTAAAAATAAATGTGCCATTCTAACAATAGTAGGTTACTAATGAGAAAAAGCATGAAACTAAAAATAGCGACTCCAGCAGAGGCAACAAGAGAGACAGGTGGTGCTGGCTGGCCTTTCTAGAAGCAAAACACACCTGAAGCCTCTGGCTTCCAGATTTTGAGCCTCAATACCTTCTCTGGAGAAACCAGAATTAAGCAACATGAACATCCTCCAGTTAAGGACTCCATAGCTCAGAGAGTAGATAAGCAACCTTACCACCAGCCTTTCTCGTTCTTTTTTGTTTTTATTTTTTCCCTTGTTAAGATAGGATACAGCTGTGGATCCCAAGTTGTCCTAGTGTTCTGGGCCTCAGCCTCTGAAGGGCTGGGTTTGCAGGAATATGTACATCACCCTTTTCTGCTCTTTGTCTATCCTGCTATCACGTTGCCATCAAAAATAACTTTCACTGTTACCGCCTCTGTTTTCACTTTTGCACATTTTGTTTGCTTGTTTGTTTTGTTTTTAGAGACAGGCTTTCTCTATGTTGCTTTGGAGACTGTCCTGGAACTTGATCTATAGACCAAGCTGGCCTTGACATACAGAGATCCACCTGCCTCTGCTGGGATTAAAGGTGTGTTCCACCACTGCCTGGCTCACTTTTGCACTTTCAAAAGTATTAAAATGAGCAAAAATTAAACTTTACAACTTTCTTTAGAAAAATCCTTTTCTTAAAAAAATACATTTTGAGTCATTGTAGTATAAATAACTAAATACAAAAGAATAAAAATAAAGAGAAGAAGGAAGGGAGAAAGGCATCATTTTTCCACTTTATTTGTTCATAATTTAGAATGCAATGTGCATTCTTGATTGTGATCTGTAAGCAGAGTTTTCCTGTCCCAGCAGTCACCTCCAAATAACAGACATGCAGACTTAAGATGAATTATAAATGCTCAGCCAATAGCTCAGACTTGTTACTAGCTAACTCTTACATTGAAATTAACCCACAATTATTATTTATGCTTTGCCACATAGGTTGATACCTTTTCTCAGTACAGCTTGTCCATCTTGCTTCTCTTGGCATCTGCTCACTACTCCTCTGACTCCACCTTTCTTCGCAGCATTCTGTTTGGCTCTCCCCCTAACCTTATCCTGTCCAGCTATTGTTCAATCTTTATTAAGCCAATCATAGTGACATATATTCACACAGTGTAAAGGAATATTGCACATTTCCCCCTTTTGTCTAATTAAAAAGAAAGGTTTTAATGTTAGCATAATAATATTATATACCAAAAAAAGCTATCAAGTAAGAATTACAGTAACAATATCCAGATCATTTGTATTTGTGAAATTTAGAGAAAATACTCTATTACTTATCTCACCTTTGTGATTCTAAAGGGGTTTTTTGGGGTTTTTTGTTTGTTTGTTTGTTTTAGTTTGGGTTTTTTGAGACAGAATTTCTCTGTGAAGCAGTCCTTGCTGTAATGGAACTCACTCTGCAGTCCAGGCGAGCCTCAAACTCAGAGAGATTCACCTGTCTCTGCCTCTTGAGGTCTGAGATTAAAGGCATGTGCCACCACCACCCAGCGACTCTAAAGCTTTATACCTAATTTGCCTTTTATCATAACTAAGTAAAACTTTAACAATGACTATCTCATCTTCAGTTCTGTCAAAGACCCCAGAAGGGTGAAATGTTACCTAACAACAGGGACATCTGACTGCCTGGACAGTCACTCTAGGTTCTTACTTAACATTTGGAACATCCAGCTTAGGCCTACAGGCCTAGTATAGCTGACAGACATTCCTGAGAAGCAGAGAATCTTAAAGGACTGGCCTAACTTGTCTTGGCAAAGTTTGGCAATCACCTTTTTTGTGTCCTGCTGGTTCAGTTTGGACAGTATACTGTCAGCAATTAAAGCAAGGGCAGTTTCTTGCCCAGTGACTAACTATTGCGCCAAAGAAAGCAAACTCCTTATGGAATTTCCATGCCCATCATCTTTCTGAAGTAAATTGAAGCTGTCAAGAGCAGATGTGTCTCACTGACATGAAAAGCCTTAGATTATTAAACATATTAAATGCCATATTCTATAGGTCTTTGAAGTATTTGAAGAAAGACCATCTATCAATCTAAATATATTTGCATATGACCTTGAAAATATACCTACCATGACTATAAATTTGACTATTATAGATGACTAACTATTAATATGTATTTAATTATATATTACATTTTTAAATCAGCTACATTAACACATTACCCTAAACAAGAGTAGAAAGATATATATGTGTATATCATATATATACCATATATATGAAAATAAATAACAAATATATGAAAATATATAACATATATATAACAAAATTAACTTAAAATTTATAACAATAAGCCAAAATTTATAACAATGTAAAATATTTTGAAATTAATAGTTGTTTTTGGATTAAAGTAGATTCAATAATCTACCCTTTTTTATTATATCCTTTTTTCCTTTAGAAAGTGAATTTAACTTTTTTGTTTAGCCTTTTTTTAACTAAGACCAATAACAATTTATAACCAACCCCCTTAAATAATAATAAAGATCCATAATTCATTTGGGGGGAATGTAGGCATTGTTTGCTAGAGTACTTCTTATGTTTGGGGATGTTGGAATCTTGAGAGAATCAAGATTGTTGTGGAATATTATTTTAAGGTGTGTTACATTTCTTCCTACTGCTTTTGTTTACAATGCAAAAACATGTTCCATTTGTTTGATTAAATAAAATTAACCTGTGGTCAGGAGGCTGAGTTGGCAACTAGTTGACTGAAATGGTAGGGAGGAACCATGTGTAGTCAATGTTCTTAAGTAGAACAGAAAGTTCCACTGGGCAGAAAGTCTTGTGGGTTTTTGGGAAACACGACCAGGAAGTTAGATATTTGCTATTCAGCCTCTCTGAGTGAGCAGAATTTCACCTCAACCTTTAAGGCCTGGTTTCTATAGAGGGGTAGGGATTTAGATCAATGGTCAGCATGTTGATTTGCAAAGACAATGTATGTTGAATATTAGCACCCTGTCTCAATGCTGCACAGCAGCTTTGAATGCTTGGGACAGGGTTGAAGAATCAAAAAAGAGGGATGAATCATTTACTAAAGTTACATAAGGCCCAAAAAAGCCTTCACTGTTTTTTAAACAAAGATTAACATCAGCTGTAAGTAGAATGATATCTGATCCAGATATTAGATAAATATTAATTGATTCTTTGGCTTTTGAAAATGCTAATGCAGAATGCAAAAAGGGTGATTAGGCCTTTAAAGGCAAGATCAGCACCAATAGAAGAATGGATCAGAAATACAGTTGATATTGGTCCCCCCCTACTTCTAATGATACTCAGATAGTAGCACTGCTTTCTAAAAATATGAAAAACATCAAAATATTAAGTAATTTAATTGCTGTAGAAAAGGTCATGTGAAAAGGGAGTGTAGGCAAGGTGTTTCTAGAAACAATATTTATTCTAGAAATAATTCAGACAGTAATGCAGGTGTGGAAAAGGCCAGCATTGGTCAAACAAACGCAAATCAATAAAGGACATGCAAGGTAACCCTTTGTCATTGTAAAACACCCTACAGGGCCTCTTGCAGGCCCCAGTATCAAATATAGTTCAGTCGTTTCCTGCCAGCTTTGGGGAAAACTCTCCATAAAATGATTAACTGATATAATGCCTGTTGTTAAAAACAATATGGCTCTGGATGCCAGAACAGCTTTAAAAAATATAACAAAATTTTCAGGAGAAACTATAAAGCAAATATTTTGGAAAACTTCCATAAAATATCAAAGACCAAAGTTAAAAATATGAATAAACAGGCCCAAGCTAGCAACCTCTACCAGAGCAGGCCTGAAACAGCAACTTCCATGGGACCAGGCCCAAGCGAAGGATCTCTGTGGGACCAGTCCCAAGCCAGCGACCTCCATTAGAGCAGGCCCACACCAATGACCTCTGCAGGAGCAAGCCCAAGCTGGAGCCCTCTGCTGAAGCAGACCTGAGTCAGCAAACTCCACAGGGACAAGCCCAAGCCAGTAACCTCCATGGGATCAGGTCCCAGCCAGCAATATCTGCAGGAGAAGGCCCAAGTCAGCCATCTCCACAGAAGCAGGTACAAGTGACCTCCAACATCCCAGGAAACAGGCCCAAGCCAGCTACCTCTGTGGGACCAGGCCCAAGCCAGCAACCTCCACGAAGCAGTCCCAAGACTGCAATTTCTGTTGGAGCAGGCCCAACCCAGAGACCTCTGTGAGAAGAGACCTGAACAACATCTGGTATTGCTGGAACTCCAAGGTGACTGAAACCATGGCTGCAACACCACCACAAAGAGCAACCATCTGAGTCTTGGATCAACTGGCACCTGGAAGAGTAATCACCAGAGACATGGCCCCAACTACACCAATCAGAAGAAGAAATGGGTAGACAAGGTAAGAACACACTCAGCACCATAAAGAGAAACACAACACCAAAAAAAAAAACTAGTGGCCACACAACAGCAAGACTTGAATAACCAAATATAAATGAAGAAGAAAAAATAACTTTAGGTGAATGTTTGAGGCCTTTAAAGAGGAAATGAAAAATTCAAAGAAATGGAGAAAGAGACAAACAAAACACTTGAAGAAATCAACAAATCCCTTAAAGAAAACCAAAAAAAAGCAATTAAACAGATGAAAGAAACAATTCAAGACTTGAAAACCCAAATAGAGGCATTAAAACACAAACTGAGAATTCTGAAAATGGAAAATATGAGGAAATGATCAGGAACCACAAAATAAACAGCAGAATACAAGAGACGGAAGAGAGAGACTCTCAAACATTGAAGATACGATAGAGAAGATAAACTCATCAGTCAAAGAAAACATTAAATCTAACAAGCTTAACACAAAATATCCAGAAAATATAGATACCATGAAAAGAGCAAACCTAAGAATAATAGGAATAGAAGTCCAACTCTAAGGCAGAGAAAATATATTCAACAAAATCATAGAAGAAAACTTTCCTAACCTAAAGAAAGATATGCCTATGAAGATACAAGAAGCTTACAGAACACCAAATAGATTAGACCAAAAAAGTCCCCTAATCATATAACAATCAAAACACTAAACATATAGAATAAAGAAATAATATTAAGTGCTGAAAAGAAAAAAGGTCAAGTAACATATAAAGGCAGACCTATCAGAATTACATCCAACTTCTCAATGAAAACAATAAAAGACAGAAGGTCCTGGTCAAGCATTATGCAGACATTAAGAAACCACGGATACCAGCCAAGATTACTATGCCCAGCAAAACTTTCAATCACCATACATGGAGAAAACAAGATATTCTATGACAACCAGATTCAACCAATACCTAATCACAAACCCAGCCCTACACAAAGAACTAAAAGGAAAACTCCAACCAAAGGAAATTAGCTACATCCACAAAAGCACAGGCAATAGATGATTTCACAACAGCAAATCTCAAAGAAGGGGAAAACACACACAATAACATCACCAAAAATGAAAACTAAAATAACAAGAACTAGTAATCATTTATCATTAATATACCTTAATATAAATGCACTCAGCTCACCTATAAAAAGACACAGGCTAACCTATTGGATAGGAAAGCAGAATCCATCCTGCTGCTGCATACAAGAAACACACCTCAACTACAAAGACAGACATTGCCTCAGAGTAAAGGGTTGAAAAAAAGATTTTCCAATCAAATGGATATAAGAAACAAGCTGTTGTAGCTATCCTAACACCTAACAAAATAGTCTTCAAACTAAAATCAATTAAAAGAGACAAAGAAGGATATTTTGTATTTGTCACAGAAAAAATCCATCAAGAGGAAATCTCAATACTGAACATTTATGCCCCAAATACAAGGGCACCCTCATATGTTACAGAAACACTACTAAAGCTTAAGTTAAAATTTAAACCCCACACACTATTAGTGGGAGACTTCAACACCCCACTCTCACCACTGGATGGGTCTACCAGACAGAAGCTTAACAGATAAATAAGAAAACAAACAGATGTTATGACTCAAATTGCCTTAACAGACATCTATAGAACATTCTATCCAAACATAAAAGAATATAACTACTTCTCAGCACCTCATGGAATCTTCTTGAAATTTGACTACATATTAGGTAACAAAGCAAACCTCAACAGATACAAAAAGAAAAAGGAATAACCCCATGCAGCTTATCAGATTACTATGGCTTAAAATTAGAATTCAACAGCAACACTAATTCCAGAAAGCCCACAAACACATAGAAATTAAACAATGCTCACTTGAATTATCAAAAGGAAGAAATTAAATACTTCCTAAAATTCAATGAGATTGACCACACAACATAACCTAATTGGGGGACACAGTGAAAGCAGTGTTAAGAGTAAAGTTAATACCACTAAACGCCTACATAAAGAAGCTGGAAAAATCCTACACTAGTTAACTAACAGAACACCTGAAAACTCTAGAATAAAAAGAAGCAAACTCACCCAGGAGCACTAAATGGCAGGATATAATCAAATTGAGAGCTAAAATCAACAAACTAGAAACAAAGAAAACAATACAAAGAATCAATGAGAAAGGTGATTCTTTGAGAAAATCAGTAAAATAGACAAACCTTTATCCAAACTGACCAAAAGGCAGAGAGAGAATATCCAAATTAACAAAATCAGAAATGAAAAGTGGGACATAACGATAGACATGGAGGAAATCCAGAGAATCATAACCTGTACTCTACAAAATTGGAAAACTTGAAGGAAATGGATAATTTACGGGATAAATATCACTTACAAAATTAAATCAGGACCAGATAAGCAAATTAAATACACCTGTAACTGCTAAAAAAAAAAAAAG
>LOEQ01000494.1:161710-204726 GCA_001685075.1 Bramus lutescens | reverse complement strand
AACAGTCATCAAAAGTCTCCCAACCAAAAAAAGCCCAGAACCAGATGGTTTCAGAACAGAATTCTATAAGATTTTCAAAGATCTACATCAAACTAAATAGATAGAAACTCAAAGCAAACACTTGGAAATCAGGAACAAGACAAGGTGTTCCACTCTCTCCATATCTATTTCATATAATACTTGAGGTTCTAGCTAGAGGAATAAGACAACAAAAGAAGATCAAGGGGATACAAATCAGAAAAGAAGAACTATATATACTGATTATGTAACAGTTTACATAAGTGGCCCCAAAAATTCTACCAAGAAACTCCTACAACTCATAAACACCTTCAGTAATGTAGCAGGATACAATATTAACTCAAAAAATCAGTAATCCTCATTTATACAGATGATAAATGGACTGAGAAAGAAATTAGAGAAACATCACCCTTCACAATAGCACAAATAACATAAACTATTTTGGATTAACTCTAAATAAATAAGTGAAAGACCTGTATGACAAGAACTATAAATCTTTGAAGAAAGAGATTGCAGAAGATAACATAATAAAAATGGCAATCTTACCAAAATCAATCTAAAGATTCAATGCAATACCCATCAAAATCCCAGCAAAATTCTTCACAGAACTCATAAGAAAAATACTCAACTAAATATGGAAAAGCAAAACACCCAGGACAGCCAAAACAATCCTGTATTAAAAAAAAAAGGAACTTCTGGAGGCATCACAATTCCTGACTTCAAACTCTACTACAGAGCTACCATACTGAAAATAGCCTGGTATTGGCATAAAAACAAACAGAAAAAACAATGGAACCAAATCTAAGACCTGAAAAATAATCCACACACCTACAAACACCTGATTTTTGACAAAGAAGCAAAAAAATATGAAATGACAAAAAGAAAGCATAGTCAACAAATGGTGCTGGCACAACTGGATATCAACATGTAGAAGAATGAAAATAGAATCATATCTATTGCCATGAAGTCAAGTCCAAATGTATCAAAGACCTCAACATAAAGCCAGCCACACGAACCTCATAGAAGAGAAAGTGGGAAGTACACTTGAACACACTGGCACAGGAGACCACTTCCTAATATAACCCCAGTATCACATACACTGAGAACAACAATTAATAAATGGGACCTCCTGAAACTGAGAAGTTTCTTTAAAGCAAATGACACCATCAACAAGACAAAATGGCAGCCTACAGAATGGGAAAAGATCTTCACCAACCCCACATCATACAGAGAGCTGATATCCAAAATATACAAAGAACTCAAGAAACTGGTCACCCCAAAAACAAATAATCCAATAAAAAAAATGGGGTACAAATCTAAACAGAGAACTCTCAACAGATGAATCTCAAATTGCTGAAAGACACTTAAAGAAATGCTCATCATCCTTAGCCATCAGAGAAATGCAAATCAAAACAATTCTCAGATTCCATCTTACTCCTATCAGAAAGACCATGATCAAAAACATTAATGACAGTTTATGCTGGAGAGGATGTGAGGTAAAGGGACTACTCCTCCATTGCTTTTGGGAGTGCAAACTGGTACAGCTGCTTTGGAAATCAGCATGGAAATTTCTCAGAAAATTAGAAAACAACCTACAAGACCCAGCAATCCTACTTTTTGGTATATACCCAAAGGATGCTCAATAATACCACAAGGATATGTGCTCAACTATGTTCATAGCAGCATTATTTGTAATAGCCAGAACCTAGAAACAACCTAAATGCCCCTCTACAAAAAATGAATAAAGAAAATGTGGTACATTTACATAATAAAGTACTTCATGGCAGAAAAAAATAGTGATATCTTGAAATTTGCAGGCAAATGGATGGAACTAGAAAACATCATATTTAGTGTGGTAACTCAGACCCAGAAAGACAAATATAATAGGTACTCACTCATTAGTGACTTTCAGACATGAAGCAAAGAAAACCAGCCTACACTTCACAACCCCAGTGAACCTAGACAGCAAAGACCCTGAGAGAGACAACATACATGGATCCAATCTACATGGCAAGTAGAAAAAGACAAGATCTCCTGAGTAAATTGGGAGTGTGAGAATCATGGGAGGGGATAGAAGATGAGAGGGGAGGATGAGAGGGGAGCAGAGAAAAAAATATATCTCAATAAAAAATAATAAAAATGATATTTAGGCCAAAAATTAAATACTATTCTTTGACATTTCATTAAATGTCATTTAAATGGTTAAAAGGATGAATAAACGGCATAGACATTGATATTTTGTTAGACACACATGTAGATGTAACAATAATTGCACCATAATCATTGCAGCCAGATTGGCCTCTTCAGGAAGTAAATATTAAGCTTTTAGAAATTGGCAGTTTGTCTCAAGTAAAACAAAGTTCAAGATGGGTTGAATGTATAGGACTGGAAAGACAAATAGGAAAGTTAAAACCATACGTGGCTAACATAACAATGGATTTATGGAGGTGTTATTGCAGCAATGGAAAAACACAGATTAATATTTCCCCAATCTCAGAAACAAACTATAAAATAAGGAATACTTGTGAGAGAAATACCAAAAGATACAATCAAGGACTGTCATAAGCCATTCAAGCTGTACATAAGCAGGGCACAACAGATATTGGTATTTCAAAAATACCAACAGCCCTACCTTCAAAGTGATTGACTGAAAACCTGTGTGGGTGGAACAGTGGCCTTTGAAATTAGAAAAATTACAGACACTAGAAGAGCTGGTACAGGAGCAGTTAAATGCTCAACATATTGAAGAACCAACCAATCCTTGCAATTCTCCTCTATTTGTCATTTTTAAAAAATCAGGAAAATGGAGAATGTTGACAGAATTAAGAGCCATAAAATAAGGTGATTCAGCCAGTGGGTTCTTTACAGCCTGGAATTCCCTTGCCCCATTTATTACCTAAGTGATGATCTATTGCAGTGACTGATTTAGAAAACTGCTTTCTAGTATACCATTACAATAAGATAGAGAGAAATTTGCCTTCACGGTGCCTATTTATAATAATTCTCAGCCTGTTAAAAAATACCATTGGACTATTCTTCCACAAGGAATGTTAAACAGTCCCACAATATGTCAATATTTTGTAAAAACAGTCATTAGAAGTAATTTATAAGAAATTTACTCAATCTAGAATTTATCTCTACATGGTTGCCATACTACTAGCTGATCTAGACTCAGATACATTACAAAAGATATTTGAAGAGATAAAAAAAGATTGCCATGCTGGTGATTGCAAATTGCTCCTGAAAAAAGAACAAAGATGAGATTCTATTAAATATTTAGGACATAAGATAAGTTTACAAAAAATTCAACCAAAGAAAGTACAAATCAGGAGAGAACAACTACAAACCATTAATGATTTTCAAAAATCAGTGGGAGATACTAACTGGCTATGGTCTACAATTGGAATAACAACTCAAGAATTAAGTAATTTATTTCAAACCCTACAAGGTGATTAAAAAAACTTAAGTAGTCCAAGAAAATTATCAGCTGAGAGAAAATTTGCTCTGGTAGAAAAGAAATTACAGGGTGCACCAAAAAAAAAAAAAAGATTTCTCCATCACTTGGCAGCAAGCCAAGGGAATTATAAGACTATGTCCTACTTGTTCCTTGTTAATCAAACTCCACTACCTGAAGGAAGTAACCCATAGGGTACTCAAAGAAATGAAATTTGAAATGGACATGTTTCATTTTCCAGAATTTGGAAAATTAAAATATGTATACCACACCATAGATACCCATTCAGGATTTCAATGAGAAACTGCTTTGAGTTCTGAAAAGGCTGATTCTGTAATCAATCACATATTTGTTAGAAGTTATGGCCATCATGGGGATAGCCTATACAAATTAACACTGACAATGCTCCAGCATGTCTTTAGTGAAATGGAAGGGTTTTTGCATATTACAACATAAAGCATATTACAGGTATACTACCCAATATTACAGGACAATCAGTTATAGAAAGATCTAATTGAACTCTAAAGGATATGCTTAATAAACAGGAGTAATAAAGACACCCAGAGATAGATTACTCAATGCTATATTGATTTTAAATGTCTTAAATTCTAATGAAAAAGGAATAACAGCTACAGAGAGACATTGGATAATAAAAAAACTGATTAATTAAATCAGCCTATATATTTTAAAGATGTACTAAACTCAGAATGGAAACCAAGATATGTGTTATGTTGGAGAAGAAGGTTTTGCTTTTGTTTCTACAGGAGAAGAAAAACTGTGGATACCATCAAGATTGATAATGAACATATTTAAACAAGAGAGCCTTCCTGATGAGGAGAGGAGATAGTTTGAGCCAAATTGGCCCAATGGTATAGTATATTTCTATCAGGATAAAATTTCATAAGTCTTTCTAAATATTTGTTTTTGTTGTCCTTTACAACTATAAAAGGCAAATGGCCTTTTTGTAGTCCCAGTTCAATTAATATTTGAAGCTGGCTTTGGAGTTGCAGAATGACTCTCTCCTTCTCTAAACCCAAGCATGCTTCTTAAAGGAAAATCCAAAATGTCTGTCTCATGTCAGAAGAGCTACCTGATGTGGGACAGAAGAAAATCAAAATTAAGGGACTTTCCTATTGCCACTAATTTCATAATCCTTTGGTTTTATGTGAAACTTTTCATAGGCATAAATATTAGCTCTAAATTTATAAGACTATTCTACATATGACATTTAAAATGTTTTAGTTTTTAGCAGTGACCCATAACCATTCGTAATGGCAACTTTTGAAGTCTCTAATAGATAATAGAGCCCTACAATAACAATTCTGTATGAATTGTGGTAATGCCATTTAGGGGAAAAATACTACCTGAAGATCAGTATCTGACTACAAACTGCTTAAGACAACTCCCAAGTTGCTTGCTGAGAGGGTCCAGCCTCACAGAATACTTTAGCCAGGATTTCAGATATGCTCTGCACTTTCCCATTACACAGAAACTAGACAACAAATGTTATGGCTAATTTCTCAAGACTTAACCAGTATTTCAGTTTTCGTAAGGTTCCCTAAAGGTATTATCATCCCTAGAAAACAGGAAGTAATTTTAAGAACATGATGCACACCTTCCCAAGAAGCGGGGAAAATGGTATTTGGTCATTTGGTGTGTTATGGATGATTGTCATCATTTACAGGGGATGTTTATTGTTACTGGTTTTTGTTAGGGAGGAAACTATACAAATGGGATTACATTCAGGACTCTCTTTGAGAGGAAGGATCTAAAGGGTATAAAGAATAATAAAAGGGTAGATTATTGAATCTACTATTAACTAGAAAACAACTATAATCTTAAATATTTTGTATATTGATACAAATTTAAGATAATGTTTATAACACACTATATATATGTTTCTACTCTTGTTTAAAGGATTTTTGGATATTGATATAAATTTAAGGTAATTTTTACAACATATTACATGCATGTTTCTGTTTTTATTTAAGGTATTGTACCTATACAGTTCATGTAAAAATATAAGGTAAAATTTTATTTTTCTGAAAGTTATTATTATAAATTATTTAGGATAATCAAGAAACATAGGTAAGTAGTTAGTCATTTATAACAGTCAGATTGGTAGATATGCTAGGCAAATTTTCTAGGTCATAAAGAGATATATTTTAGATAGATAAATGGTCTTCAAATACTTCAAAAACCTATAGAATATGGCATTTAAAATGTCTTGTTAACTTAAGGATTTTCATGACAATGAGACACATCTGCTCCTAGAAGTATCAACTTACTTCTTAAAAGGATAATCCATCAAAGAAACTCCATAGGAGTTTGCTTTCAATGTTGCAAGATTAGCCTTTAGGCATGAAAAGTAGCTTTTGCCTTCACTGTTTGACAGTATGCTTTATAAACTGGATATGCATGACCCACAGGAAAGTGACTGCTGAACTTTGCCAAAAGAAGGTGGAATGGTCCTTCAGGGTTCCTGCTTTACATAAGAGTTTGAAAAAACATTCTGTAGGATGCAGAAGAAAACAACTGACAAACTTTTTCTGATACAAGGCAGAACAGTCGTTCAACTTTCTTACATCACTGAAAAGTCTGCCAGATTCTCCAGGCCTGTAGAATGAAGATAGATGCCCCAATGTTGCAGAAGAACTTTGGGTGACAATCCAGGCAGTCAGATGTCTCTTTCATTTCTAGAGTCTTGGAAGTTGCTTGCAATGCACTTCCTATTTACTTAGGTAATATTAATTGCTTCTGGGGTATTAGATGGAGTTGAAGACTAGACAGTTATAGTTTTCTTTAATTATGAAAGAAAGTAAGTTAGGTCTAAAACTTTGGAATCACTAAGTTAAGATAGGTAATGTATTTTCTCTGAATTTGCTAAATGAAAGTGGACTGAATATTGTAAATTAATTCTTGATAACCATTTTTGTTGTATATAGTTTTACTGTGTTAAAGTTAAAGCCATTCATTTTTATTTATGCAAAGGGGAAAATGTGGACTATTATTTTAAGGTGTGTTACATTTCTTCCTACTGCTTTTGTTTACAATGCAAAAACATGTTCCATTTGTTTGACTAAAAAAATAACCTATGATCAGGAGGCTGAGTAAGCAGCTAACTGACAGAAAGTTGTAGCAAATGTTCTTGAGTGGGAGCTGGGCAGAAGGTCTCGTGGGTTTTTGGGAGACATGAGCAAGGAGAGGTTAGCTACTTGCTATATTCAACCTCTCTGAGTGAGCAGAATTTCACTTCACCCTTTGAAGCCTGGTTTCTATAGAGGGGTAGAGATCTAGATAAAGTTTCCCTCAATGGCTTTGAAAGAGCTGGTGTTTGAGGGAACAGAATTCCCACCAGCTGTGGCCCTTACAGCTCAACCTGCTGTTTTTCACCCAATTCTGTAGCTGCCTAGCAACTGCAACTCTGCTGCTACCTGCAGCGCAGGATAATTGTTAAGTCTTGGCAGGAGTATTCTGTGAAACTGCTGGAATCCCAGCCCCAAGCCTCCATCTTTGGAAGCCCCTCCCCTGAGCCCATCAAACCTTGACCCCTCCCCAGGGAGGGCCAAGGGAGCCTCTCCCCAGGAAAGGTCAAGACCACTCCCACAGACTATTTAAATTGTTCCCCAGAAAATAAGCACGTGGTCTTCCCTCTTCCTCTTCGGTGGTTGTGTCAGCTTTCCATTCCCCCCATCAGACCACCCGAGAGCGCGGACGTCTAATTAAACCTGAATATCTTTTAATTTGGTCTGATTAGGTCTGATTGGGATTATTTGCATCAGCGAAGAGGCTCATTTTTTAGGAATATTACTAACATTTTGGAGGTCCCACTGACGGGGCTATTTTTCTCACGAGCTCGCCACCAGGCTAAAATTGGCTTCCAGGCTAGATTGGCTTCATCTCTGTGAGTTCCCCGTTTTTGCTTATGTTAGTAGAGTGTAGGGAACCCATTCATGTTTACTTTTGTCAATTTTGTGGCTTTTTGTTGAAGTTATGATTGAGGTGTTAAACTCCAATCCAAGCGGCTGAGCCAGGCTTAGCTGAGGTGAAATTGCATGGCCAGGGACGCCTACCATTCAATTTCCACAACACTGTTTTTTGGCTCAAGGGTTGTCCCAGTGGGCACAATGTGATAGACATAGACTTGAGCCCCACAATTGGACATAGGCTTACAAATGGGTTCTTGTAATTCGAAGCCAGATGAATTATCGCCTCTGGGCCGCCTCCTACAAAATCTTTATAAATTGGGACTGATACAATCTGTCTCTATGCACTAAGATTTGGCATCAATATGACCTTGACAATGGGATGCAATGGCCATCAGAGGGAACTCTTGAGTTTTCCGTCCTCCAGGACCTAGAAAATTTTTGCCACTGTGGGGATAAATGGACAGAACTCTGTCCACGGTTTCTGGGCACTGTGCTGTCACCCCTCCCTCAGTAGCCAGTATCTTGCAGCATTGGTTTTAGTCACCAGGGTCACAGCGCCTCCAGATTTCTGACCATCTGGGAATTAGGACCCTGATAGCTCCACCGTGACCATGCATCCAGAGGCATTGGCCCCTCCCCCACTCCCTTGAACCCTTGCTGTCTATCTAACCTCCTCCTGTGGAACATTCTCCACATTCCTCCCCTTACCCACCTCTATCTACTCTCCCCCCCACAGCCAAAGTTTAAGGTCAATTTTCTCCCTACCCACCTTCCTCCCTTCCGCTCCCTCCTACTCCATCTCCCTACCCCTTCATGCCCCAACCTACTTCTTGGACCCCCTCTACACACTGGACTAACCCCTCCCAATTCTCCTCCCCACCCCCATCTCCTCTCATACCACATCTCACCATAACCCTGCCCTTCTCTGCCCTCTCTGGGAAGTAGTGAGAGCTGATGGCATTATTAAAGTCCATGTTTCCTTCTCTCTTCAAGATCTCTATAAAGCCGTTGTGTTCTTCTCTGCTAATCCTTCTGTTTATATTAAGGAGTTTCACTATCTGTCCCAGGCCTATGATCTAACATGACATGCCTTCTATGTCATCCAGGCTTCCACTCTCACTCCTGAAGGGCAAAGTAGAATTCAGGCAGCAGCTAGACAGTACAGATCAGACTCACCTAGTAGACAGTACAATCCCAATGGGGGAAGTGGCCATGCCAGCCACAGAACCATACTGGGATTATCAACCTGGCCAGAATGGCTGACCGAAGCGGGACATTATGGTTCAATACCTCCTTCAGATTATGGAGATGGTCTCAGAAAAAGTAGTAATCATCTCAGTCATCAGTCTTGAAGCTCTTCTGGATGCTGGATCACCTGGGTGATTTGCTTTTATTGGTGTCTGATCCTCTTGTTCTGAAAATACATAAACTTTTAAAGGTAATGTACATAGCTGTATTAACAGAAGTGTAGATTGTGCATTGTACACAAATCAGCCAAAGATTTTTTTTTGTTTTATTTTTAAGCAGGTAAAATATACATCAAGTGTCTTCTAGTTCTTTTAGGTTTATTTCTTTTATGTTTGTAGTGAGCACTTTCAGGGAGTCTTCCTTGATAAAATCCATATCAACCTGGAACAAATTCACATCCTCTCTTCTCCTGTGGAAATAAAAACATAGCCTCTTTCCCAAAGTAGTATATCTTTTGATTTCCATTTTGAAGTTAAGACATTTTAAATATATATATATATATATATATATGTTTAATCCAGCGGTTTTCACAACTAATGAGTCTTAGCAGCTGTCATTTCTTTATCAGCAATCAGAAAATCTAAAGACAACACAATAACATACAGAATCCAGATTCTCAGTGTATTTTCCACCTTTATGTGATGTGTGTGTGTTTGTGTGTGTGTGACTTTATTCCCTTTTTAAGAACCTTTTTAATTTAAAACTATACTTTTTAAATCTATGACTCTCCCTCTTCTCTCTCCCAAGGCTACCTATGTATATTTTTAAACACACAATAACCCATTCAGAGGCTTTTTTCTGTCTGTATCTTCTTTTACTAAGCATCTGTATTGCTTTTGATCACATGAAACAAATCTTTTGTTTGTTTGTTTGATTGATTGATCTTTCGAGACAGGAGTTTTCTGTGCAGCTTTGGCACTTGTCTTGACAAGATCAGGCTAGCCTTGAACTCACAGAGATCCAGCTGCCTCTCCTGAGTGCTCGTATTAAAGGTGTGCACCACCACCACCCAGCTTTGAAACAAATCTTAAACTGATATGTCAACTGCCACCAGCATAACTTAGCTTAGTATACGGTGGTAGTGCATGGAGACTGGTTCGTCCTTGAGGCAATTGCGAGGAGATGCCTCTCTGTACTGCAGCCTGCATGAGACTACAGGAACCTGCCAAGGGACTCAGCTCATGGTGTGCTTTCAGGGCTCAGGCTAGCAGCTCAAGACCACAGGTGATGGCTGGGAGACATATCTCTGAATTGTGACTGCCATGAGACATGAGACTAGAAAGCCATGCCTGGCTCCATTTCTGTGTGTCTAGAACCCTTTCCCAAGTCCTCTCATGTTTTATGTGGATGTAGGTGCCCTACATTGGGCACCATTTATAAGTGGAAGTTTGGGAGCAGCTTGTGGGTCAGAAACTTCCACAAGTTACAATGATCTAATACTGTTGTGATCTGTGAGCTACACAGGCTTTCCATGCCAACTTCCTCTCCTGTTCCTCCTCTGTTGCTACTCTCTGTAACTGTGCTTCCTCTTGCAGATGGATGGTGTCTGAAGCACCTCTACCCTGGGCACAGCTCAGCATCATCATGGGACAGCTCTTGCCATCCTGGGCTTCTTCTCTTCCCTGTGCTCATGTTCCTTTCTGCTTATGGGAGCACAGGTGGTCACAAGAAGAACAGACCAGAGTGTCATGGAGTTGGCATTCCCAGAAACAACCCCCAGCAAGGAAGGGACAGGAACTCATCACTTTCTTGTCGCTCAGTGGGCAGTCACAGAGTGTTTCTATAGAAGATCTACTAAGGTGACAAACACGAAGGAGCTGCATTTATCCACATGCTGGTCTTATCATTAACACTTTGTTATTGGCTTCCTTCCCTCTTCTCCCACACCTGCTTACTCTCTCTCTCCAAATTAACCACTGGCCTTCCAATCCTTGTCCCAGGCTGTTGCATGTGAAAAACATAAAACATAAACATATCTTAAGGAAGAATATGTCAAACAGCTCAGAAGACACAGAGACAACGCTGAGTTGGGAAGAAGAGGAAGGGATGTTTATATATGCAACACACACTCCTGTGGGAGCATAGAACAGTTTTGACTAGCTCACTAGTGTATTTGCAGCACCCATGAGTGTGCCTGCATATTGCTTTAAAAAATGTAAATAGGATTCCTAGCTGGTTTCTAAAATCTTTCAAACATTAAAATAACAGTTATCCCAAATACCAAAGAAAATAACTGGGAATATGAAAGAGGAATATGAAATAAAATAAGGAAATAAGCTCTTTTTTTCTTAACCCACAAAATACTCCTGACAGCAATTGTGTGGGAGGTTTTTCCATAGCAACGAATTCTTCCACTCTGGATGCTCTACAATTCCATTCAGTTCTGACACCATCTATCCACAGTTAACTTGACACTATAAATTGAAGGACTCAGTCCCACAGGACTGCTCTGCCCACCACACCTGACACCAGTCAGGTAACCCATACTTTTGTTCAACCTGACTATAAATCTTTATGCAAGTGCTGTTAAATGGCTTACAAACATCAGTGAAACATTTATTTGTCAATTCATTAAAGTATATCATTGAAAACTCTGCAGATATAAGCATCTAGAATTATAGTCATCCCATACCAGAAGCCTAGACAGCAGTGTAAAAACACAATAAGAGCTAAGACATTATGTACTTAGTAGAGCCCAGCAACTCTCTCTCTCCAAATTAATCCTGAGAAATTCAACATAGCTGAAGCACAAGAGAAAGATCTTAAAATAGCCATTATTAATATGATATGGTCCTTAAAGGGGAAAGAAAAATCCATTTACAAAATGTTGTAAAGAGGTCACTTGTTCATTTCCCAGCTGCTCAGCAGCTCAGACCCAAAATAATCACACAGAAACCATATTAATTAAATTACTACACGGCCCATAAGCTCCAGCTTCTTATTGGCTAGTTCTTACATTTTAATTTAACCCATTTCTAGTAATCTGTGTATTGCCACGTGGCTGTGGCTTACCAGGTAAAGTTCTGTCTGGCTCAAGCATGTCTACATGGCTTCTCTCTGACTCTGCCTCCTTTCTCCCAGCATTCAGTTTAGTTTTCCCCACCAGAGATCTTTTACCCTATAGCTCTGCTCTAGGCCCAAAACAGTTCCTTTATTCACCAATGGTATTCACAGCATACAGAGGGGAATCCCACATAATGAAAACACAAACAATGAGAGGAAATGAATATAACAGTTTAAGATCTAAAAATGGAAATAGAATCAATAAAAAACCCAAACTGAAGGAAATAAGGAAATGAAAAATTTAGGAACTTTAATGAAAAGCCCAGAGGCAAGCCTCACTAACACATTACAAGAGATGGAAGAGAGAATCTCAGGCATTGAAAACAAGGCAGAATAAATAGATATCTCAGTCAGAAAAATCTAAAAAATTCTAGACACAAAATATTCAGGAAATCTAGGGCACTATGGAAAGACCAGAACTAAAACGGAATAAAAAGAAGAAAAGAAACCCAGGTCAAAACCATAGAAAATATTTTCAATAAAGTCATAGAAGAAAATCTCCCTAACCTAAAGAATTATATGCCTATCAAAGTACAAGCAGCATACAGAACATCAAATAGATTGGACCAGAAAAGAAAGTCCCCTCAGTACATAATAATCAAAAAACTAAACATGCAAAACAAAGAATATTAAGAGCTTCAAAGGGAAAAGACCATGTCACATATAAACGCAGATCTATTAGAATAGCACCTGACTTCTCAATGAAGACTCTAAAAGCCAGAAAGCCTGGACAGATATTCTACAAACTTTAAAAGATCATTAAGGTGGGCCAAAAATACTATACCCAGCATAACTTCAGTCTCCATAGATAAAGATATTCTATAATAAAACCAAATTTAAACAATATAATCTACAGATTCAGCCCTACAGAAGGTGCTAGAATGAAACCTCAACCTGAAGAGACAAACCACACAGAAGAAAACACAAGGAATAAATAATCCCAGGCCAGAATAATTAAAGGCAGGGAGCAGGAGAGAAGATACACCATAACAACCAAATAACAGGAATCAATAAACACAGCTAATTGATAACTCTCAATATCAATGGTCTCAATATCCCCATAAAAAAGACACAGATGGATACAATGAATATGAAAAGAAAATTATGGAAGTTTGAAAGAAAATGACCTCCAAAGAGAGTGGCACTATTTTAAGGTATGACTCTGTTGAAGTAGTATAGCCTTGTTGGAGGAAGTATGTGGAGGCAGGCTTTGAGGTCTCAGATATGCTCAAGAAACCACCTGGGGTTTCAGTTCACTTCCTGTTGCCTGTGAATCAAGATGTAAGACTCTCAGCTACCTCTCTAGCACCATGTCTGTCTTCATGCTTCCTTGTTTCTTACCATGACAACAAAGGACTAAATTTCTGAACTGTAAGTGAACCACGACAATTAAATGTTTTCCTTTATAGGAATTGCTATGGTCATGGTATCTTCTCACAGCAATAGAAATGCTAATTAAGACAAGAATCTATCCTTCTGATGCATCCAAGAAATACACCTTAACATCAAGGATAGACACCACCTCAGGGTAAAAGGATGGAAAAGATATTCCAAGCAAATGAACCTAAGATACAGTAAAATTGAAATGACAACCTATATCCTAGCTGACCACCACAGATTAAAACTCGATATCAAAAACAGAAAGCTTGCAAACCCATGGAAACTGAACAAGTAACTCACTACTGAATGAAAAAATGGTAAAGACAGAAATTAAGAAATTTAAAACTATTTAGAATTGAATGAAAATGAATACACAATGTATCCAAACTTATGGGACAAAAAGAAGGTGGTTTGAAAAGGCAAGTTCATAGCACTAACTGCATATATTTAAAAAATTGGAACTATCTCATACTAGTAACAACATCATACTGGAAACTCTAGAACAAAAAAGGGAAATCACACCCAAAAGAAACAGATAGCAAGAAATAAACTCAGGACTGAATTCAATAAAGTGAAAACAAACAAACAAACAAAACATGTAAAGAATCAATAAAACAAAGAGTTGGTGCTTTGAGATTGACAACCCTTTAACCAAATTAACTAAACAGCATAGAAAAAAGGTTCAAATTAACAAAATTATAGGTGAAAAGGGTGATATAACAAGACACTGAGGAAATTCAAAAAATCATAATGACATACTTTAGAAACTTATAATTCACCAAATTGGAAAATCTAAAAGAAATGGATAATTTCTTGATATATACCCCCTACAAAAGTTAAATTAAGATCAGGTAAATTTAACAGACCTATAACTCCTAGTGAAATAGAAACAGTGATTGAAAATGTCCAAAAAAAAAAATCCCAGGGCTAGATGGTTTTATCACAGAATTCTACCAGAATTTCAAGGAAAAATTAATTCAAATACTCCTCAAATTTTCCCACAAAATAGAAACAAAAGAAACATTGGTCAATTCATTTTATGAGAGCACAGTGACCCTGATACCTAACCTACATAAAAACCTAACAAAGAAGAGAATTATAGACCAGTTTCCCTAATGACCATGAATGCAAAAATTATCAATAAAATACTTGCAAACCGGGGACCAGAGAGATGGCTCGGAGGTTAAGAGCACTGGCTGCTCTATCTGAGGTCCTGAGTTCAGTAACCACATGGTGGTTCACAACCATCTATAATGAGATCTGTTGCCCTCTTCTGGTATGGAGGTATACAGGCTGGAGGAACATTGCATACAAAATAAATAAAAACTTAAGCTATTTAAGAAAAATGCTTGCAAGCCAAATTCAAGAACATATCTAAAAGATTATTCACTTAAGATGCCTCACCCCTGAGATTCAGGAATAGTTCAGCATTCATAAACCAACAATTGAAATCCACAATAAAACAAACTGAAAGACAAAAACCACATGGTCATCTCATTGGATGGTGAAAAGGCCTTTAACAGGAACCGAGCATCCCTTCAGGATAAAAGTCCTGTAGAGATGAGGGATGTAAGGGGCAGACCTCAACATGATAACAGTAGTTTACAGCAAGCGCACAGCTAACATCAACTTAAATGGAGAGAAATTCTAAGAAATTCCAAGAAAATCAAGAACATGACAAAGTTATCCACTCTCTCCAAACCTATTCAATATAGTGCTTGAAATCTTAACTAGCTCAATAAGACAACTGAGGGAGATCAAAGGCATACAAACTAAAAAGGAAGAAGTCACTATTATCTTCAGATGATATGAGAGTATACATAAATGACAATAAAATTCCCCTAGGAAACTCCTACTGATAAATAATTTCAGCCAAGTAGCTGGATACAAAATTAACTCACAAAATCAATATCCTTCCTATATACAAATGACAAATGGACTGAGAAAGAAATCAGAAAAACAACACCCTTTACAATAGCCTCAAAAATATACAATATCTTAAGAGTAAATCTAGCCAAACAGTTGAGAGACTTGTATGATATAAACTTTAAGATGTTGGAGAAAGAAATTGAAGATAGCAGGAGACGGAAAGATTTCTCATGCTCATGGATCAGTAAGATTAATACAATAAAAAATGACCATCCTACAATAAGAAATCTACAGATTCAAAACAATCCCAATCAAAACTCCAACAAAGTTCTTCACAGATCTTGAAAGGACAATTTTTGACTTCATATGGAAAAACACACACACAAAACCAAAAAAAAAAACCCAAATAGGATAGATAAATTAATCCTGAATAATAAAAGAATTGTTGGAGGTATCACCATCCCCAATCTTGAGTTGCACTACATAGATATAGTAATAAAAACAGTATGGTATTGTCATAAAAATAGATATGTCAATAAATGAAATCAAATTGAAGACCCAGACATGTATTCACACTCCTATGGATGCCTGATTTTTGACAATAAAATTATAAATACATATTAGGAAAAAAAAAGTCTTCAACAAATGGTGCTGGTCAAACTGGAGGGCTGCATGTGGTAGAATGCAAATCGATCCATACTTATCACCTTTCACAAAACTCAACTCTAAATGGATCAAAGGCCTCAACATAAGCTCAGATACACTTATTTTGTATGATATAAAGTTTATATCATACACTTTCTGAACAGATCACTAATAGCCCAGACACTAAGATCAACAATTAATAAATGGGACCTCATGAAACTGAAAATCTTCTGCACAGCAAAGGACACCATCGTTCAGATAAAATGGTCAGCTATAGAATGGGAAAATATTTTTATTAACTGTACATCTGATAGAGGACTAATATCCAAAATATATAAAGAACTAAAAAACTAGATATCAAGAAACCAAATAATCCAATTAAAAAATTGGGTACAGACCTAAACAGAATTTTCAAATGACTGAGAAGCATTCAAAGAAGTATTCAACAATCCTTAGCCATCAGGGAAATGCAAATCCAAACTACTTTGAGATTTCATCTTAAACCTTTCAAAATGGCCAAGAAAAATAAAATAAATGACAGCTCATGCTGACAAGGATATGGAGTAAGAGAAACATCCATTCACTGAAAATGGAAGTGCAAACTTGTATAGTCACTATGGAAATCAGTGTGGCGGTTCCTCAGGAAAATAGAAATAAGTCTGCCTCAAGATCCAGCTGAAGCGCTCTTGGGCATATACCAAAAAAATGCTTCATTCTACCACAGAGACAATTTCTCAACCATGGTCATTGCTGCTCTATTCATAATAGCCAGAAAGTGAAGCAATCTAGATGTTAGTCAATGGATGAATGGATAAAGAAAATGTGATATGTTTACAAAATGAAATATTTTTCAACCATTAACAAAAGTTAAGTGATTAATTTCATAGCTAAATTGATGGAATGAGAAAAAGTTATCCTGAGGAAGGTAACCCAGGCCAAGAAAGACAAATATGGTATATTTTGCTTATATGAGTATGTTAGCAGTTTAAGTCAAAAATAAGTAAGCTACAATCCACAAAATCACAGAGGTTAGGTATAGAGGAAGAGACTGGGGGAAGGGACAGATATACCTAGGGAAAGCAAATAGAGATAATTCTGGGTGGATGTTGGGGACACTGGAGCAAGAGGATCAAACAAGAAAGGAAGAAGATGAGGAGGGTAATAATAGAAGGGAAAGCTAAAATTAAGTGTCATTTGAAGGATGATATGGAAACTTAAAACACTAGAAGCTTCCTATAATATATACATATTTTAGGTGATCTAAATGAAATTGCCAAATAACAGGGGAGACAGAGCCCCAACTGTACACCTCTCTTCACCAAATGAAGCTTCAGTACCAGGAATGGATTACATCTAATGGAGTTATTGGACAAAGGGGTCCCATAGGAACCTCCAAACAACCCAGGCTATTGCAAAGGTTATAGGTTGCTCTCAATAAACTGACAGCATTGGGGGAGGCTGTTAGTTTGTTTCCCGACCACCCTGACTAGAAATAATCACTCATAAACCATATTATTTGCAATACTGTTTGGCCAATAGCTTAAGTGCACTTCAAACTAGCTCTTATATCCTAAACTAACCCATTTCTATTAATCTGTGTATTGCCACATGGCTGTGGATTACCTGCAAGGTTCTCGTGTATCTGTCTTAGTGGCAGGCTACATGTTTCTCTCTGACTCTGCCTACTCTCTGTGTATATCTCTTTCAGCCTGGCTTTGCTCTGTTAAGCCATTGGCTGAAAGCAGCTTCTTTATTAACCAATGGCAATAAAACAAATCACAGCATCCATCACCTCCCATATCATGACAGTAAGGCCCTATCATTGAAAATAACATTGATACAGCTCATCAGACACAAAGAAGTTGAGTTAGTGCCTACACAAAGCCCTCACCCCTCCTGGCTAGTGATTTTAGTACCAGCAAGTACTCTGCATGCTACCAAAGGAGAAATGTAAACACCAAACTTGCTATAAATCCTTCAGTCTACAAGAGTGCATGCAAGGTACACTAGGGCAGTGGTAGCACAAAGCTTGTAGGAGTAGCCAATCAATATCTGATCGATTTAAGGCCTACTCCATGAGATGGAACCCACACCCAATGCTGCTTAGGTGACCAAGAACCTTAGACTGGACAGCCCAGGGACCTCAGGGGAAACTAAAAACTACTGTTTTACAAAAGAAACATAGAAATAAAGGACTCCTAATGACATTCTTCTATACTCATAGAATAGTGTCTGAGTCAGCCATCATCAGAGAAGTTTTTTCCTGCAAGCAGATGGGAAGAAATATAGAGACCCACAGCCAGGCAATACACAGAGTGAGACCTTGGAACACTCAGCCCTAAATGGATGCCTCCATCAAACCCCTCTTCTCAGGACTCAGGGAACCCTGGGGAAGAGCCAGAGGGGATGGAAGACACTAAGAAAATAAGGCCTACAAAACACAGAAGGATAGATGTACATAGGAGCTCATAGAGACTGAGGCAGCATGCACAGGGCCTGTATTGGTCTATACCAGATAGGGTGTTAGAGCTGAAAGAAGTGGGCTGCAAGGGACTCTCATGGGGGATGGGGGGACACTCCTAATGGCAGGCTGCATGCCCAGCCGAAGATAGACAACAGAAAAACAAACTCAGCAGCATCTTTGGAGGTTCCTTATCTCATAGTTTCTTGTCAGGGTTGTCTTGTTTAATTACTTAAATTTGTTTTTACTTTTATTTCATTTATTTATTTACTTACTTTATAACCCTTCTGCTTTGCATATGTATTATGGTTTCCAGTTTTGTGTTTTCAGTGGGATTCCTGAATGTTTCTTGTACCTTGGCTCATGAGGGGCAGGGATTGAAAGGGGTTGTCTTTTCCTTCTCTTTGTTTTGCTCTATTTCAATGTGTTTGCTTTTGTTTTATCTCATTACATTTTGTTATTATCCCTTAAATTCTTGTTTGCTCTCTAATAAAAGGCAGAGAGGGGGTGAATTCAGATGGGAAGGGAGGTGGGGAGGACCTGGGAGGAGTAGAGGGAGGAAATTTGTAATGGGAATATACTGTATAAAAAAACCTATTTCAACTTCTGGGAAAGGAAGACAATATCGAGGAAATAAACAAACTGACAGAAATATAAGGCTATTGATCACTAAACCATTTACATAGTTGTAATAAAATAAGCCCTCTAAAGACCCAATATATACTGTATAACGGCTGTTTCAAATCAATGAAGAATTAGGATTTTTTTTCTGTTTGTACTGGGTAGCCTGCTAGGAAAAAAAATCAAAAATCAAAGCTTTACCTCATAAACTACATTAAATTCTAGAGAGGCAAAGATTTAAACATGATAATCTTTAGCAAAGAGACATACATTAAGTTCAAAGATACAAACAGGTTTAAATATTAAAAGAAAATATGATCATTCTAACAGTAACCAAAGCAGCAAAAATAGTGGTACAGATACCAGACAAAATATTTTACGTTAAGAAAAAGGAATAGAGGTGTAGTTCAGGAGCAGAGCAATTGTCCAGCACATACAAGGTCCTGGCTTGACCCCGGCACTGAACAAAAAGTGACATAGAGAAAGAAGGGCTTTTAGAGTAAAAGGAACAACTTCTTAGCAAGCTGAGATTATAACATACAAACCAAATACATGAAGGAACAGCTCGCAGGTAAAGGGAGAGACAATCCACCAATAATGACTGTCTAATGCCCCACTTTCGGTAGCTGATAAGAAGGAAACGGACTAACACTTCAAACCAACTAGACACAGCAGGCATCTATTAGGACATCCCTCTCAACAACAGAACTCTGTGGGAAATGCTCTGTCAATTCCTCAAAATATTTAAGAATATTTTATATGTATGGGCATTGTGAGGCCATAAAATACTCTAATATTTCATATTATTAATGGTTCCACAGCTCTATGAATATATTAAAATCCACTCAATCTTTTCTTCCAAAGGGAAAATTTATGTTATAGAAATTATACCTCCATTAAAGCTGTTATAAAAATAAACAGATGGGCACAATATGACAGTCCTCAACATTTGTTAGGGCTGGTGGAATATGACTGTTATTTTATTGTTAAATTTTAATTTTTAGATTATAGTCAAAGTAAAGGGATGCTGAGACAACATGGAAGGAACATGCTACATCCTTACTCTCTGTAGTACAGATTAATGGTGTTCAATAAAACATTCCCCATGCTCCCCTAAGCTTCTCCTTGATGAGTGTATTGATCTCATGTGACTAATTCAGGCCAATGAACTGTGAAAGTGATTTCTGGCACTTCTAGGAGGCCAAGGCAGTCCAAAGTTGTTTATGGTTCCTTAGTCTTCCTTTCCCTGACAAGAATACCTTGGAAACCAAAGGGAAAGATGGCTACAGTACTGGACAAAGGGAGTGAGGCACCAAAGGAAAAAAACAATACTAATTACTCTAATTTGATAGAATGTGTTGGCACAGAACTATCAGGAATAGCCAGGGCTTGCTTGTTGGCACACACCTACACTCTCAGCACACTGACTGTGAAGGACGGGCCCAGTCAGGTTTAAGATCAGCTTTGGCTACACAAGAGTTTAAGGCCTGCCTGAGCTAGCTAGCATGCTCCTGTCTATAGAAAACCTAAAGGCTAAGGATTTCCTCACCCAGCATATGCTAGGTCCTGACCTGAGCATGAGGTGGTGGTAGAAAAACTGGAAAAAAAAAATTTCAAAATAACGTTTAAGATCCTAGAATGGAGTAATAATTTGTAAGTACAAATCAGTAGAAGCTATTGCTAAGAAAAAGTGAGTAGCAACAAAGTGAAGAAAGCTATAACCTACAAAACAGAAATGAGGAGGAAAAACATCTGAAATAAATGTACCCAACACTTAAGGTCTATTCTACCTCAAATCACCACAGGGAAAAAATGGCACAGGGTCTACTTAAACCTAGCCAACAGTTATTTATTCTATTATTTATAGGCCCTGTGCATATACCACTCACCCTCACCGTGACCATGCAAGTGACATCATGTTTCTTTGTAAAAGAGGGCAGGTGGTGAAGGGCTAGAGTGAAAGTGACTTCTGGACAACTGCTACAACCGTGAGCTCACGGAAACCATGATGAGAGAGTCAGTAGGCCAGTACCTGAGCTCCCCCCCTTAGCTGGGGGACTACTGACAGAGCGGAGAGCAAACATTCATTTTCTTTAGGACCTGGACCCTGGTTGGGTGACCACGCTCTAGTGGATGGTCCCACACCCATGCACTAATAGGACTCAGTGGTTAATAGATAAAAAACAAAATAAAACAAAGGACATGAAGCTGGGAGGGAATCATGATGAGGAGAGCTGGAGGGAAAACAGTGTTAAGCATGATCAAAAGACATTATATGCATATCCTAGTTAGGGTTCTAGTGCAATGAAACACCAGGACCAAAAGCAAGTTCATCACTGAAGGAAGCTAGAACAGGAATCTGGAGGCAGCAGCTGATACAGAGGCCAGGGAGAGGTGCTACTCATTGGTTTGCTCATCATAACTTGCTCAACCTGCTTTCTTATAGAATTACTCAGGCTATCAAGAGACTTGATGCCCACTACAGACCTGAAACTATTTAGTAATGGAATGATAAAATATCAACTCCCTTGAGCCAGTTTTCTTACAAATTAGGAATATCCTGTCTCACCTTCACCACAGATTCAAACGGCGTACACCTGAGTATCACTTCCATGGAGACACGGCAATTCAAGATGCTGCAGAGAGGCCCATGATTTGATGGGTGGCTGTGTTGTACTGCAGGAGGGGCAGAGTCGGCATGTCTGACTAACATCCTGACAGTGGCTAGAATCTTCCTTTCTCGTAATAGTCAATACACCACAAATACCATTTATTTTAGCAGAGACTCCCAATAGCTTCATATCGGCTGTAAACTCAACCTCACAGCTGTGCAAAACTAAGCTAACTATGCCCAGAGGCATCCAAGACAACTGTCTCTTCCAAGTGGCTCCATTAAAAAGCTGCTTTGTTTAGGACATATACAGCCTATTTTCTTCCTCTCAAAAGTGAAAATCTTTGTGGGGGATGACTAAGCAGGCAAAGTGCTTACCACACAATGGTGGGGATCCACGTTTGGATCCCTAGAACTTCTGACAGCTGAGTGAGTGTGGTAGCTCTCCTGTGGTCCTCAGCACCCTGGGAGGTGGAAACAGGGCTCCTAGGAAGCTGTCTGGCTAGACAAATCAGCAAGCCCTGGCACCAGGAAGACACCTCACCTTAATATACGAAGTGGAGAGGGATGGAGGAGATTCAGGGTCAGCCCCTTGCCTCCACATGCACGCACACACACAGCTGTACACACATACGCCAACAGAAACAGAATCAAAGCCAGCCCATGGTGGTGCAAGCCTTTAATCACAGCACTTAGGAACTTAGGATCCACTTGGTGGATCTCTGAGTTCGAGGTCCTTCTGGTCTCCTAAACTAGTTCCAGGACAACCAGGGCTATACAGAGAAGCCTTGTCTTGAAAAATCAAAACAAAACAAACAAAAACAAACAAATAAGAAGAAACAAACATATGCGAGCACACCTCAGACACATGCCGATTTAATATCTGTATGTATTTATCACCTTTTGTTTCTGTGACCAAAAACAAAACAAAACAAACAAACAAAAACCCCAAAACAAACAAAAAAAAACCTTGAGAAAAGCAATTCGGTGGGGAGAAGACTGATTTTCTCAACAGCTTCAGCTTCTGTCTGAAGCAGAGAGCAGAGCACAGCAACATGTGACAAAGGAAAAAAAGGAAGAGGCCAGGGACAAGGTTCATCTCAACCTCTCCCTCTCTAGTTTGGCCCCACATCTCACAGCCTCCACTCCCCTCCACCCCGAGAGCCAGCCAGTCAGGATCCAGTCACTTTTCCAAAGCCCCATTACTGACAATCAGGCTTTCTGGAGACAGCACATTTCAGATTCAAATCATAACATAAAATTTTAATGTCTATTAACCTGACGACCCGTCAGGAGCAAGTCACACTTTGAGCAGAAATGAGCAGAAATTCATGGCTTCAGGAAGAGGTCCAAAGCACACCAACTCCCCTAACATGGGGGGNNNGGTCTAATGGCTTGGGGAAAGCTGTGAAACTGGGAGGTAACGACAAGGAAAGAAAAGCACAGGGCACTGTTCACACTCCAGCAATATCCTAAGCAGATAGAACAGTATTGCTGCATTCAAAATGCAGAGAAATGAATAGGGCTGGGGGAGCCCCTGTGGGCTGGCGATGTGCTCAAGTGGTAGAGTGCTTGCCTAGCATGTTGGGAGTCCTGAACCCTTATTCTCAAACAGGTGTGGTACTGCGTGCCTGTAATACCAACACTCACAAAGCTGGAGGATCAGAAACTCAAAGTCATTCTTAGCTGCCTATTGAGTTTGACACCCGTGTTCCACAAACACATCAAAGTGGACTCCCCATGTCTGGGTGAGTCCTTCCCTGCTCATCTGATATAGTACAAGGAGGGGAAACTAGACGTTCTTTGGTTCCCAATAACTTTTTCAAGCAGTTGTCTCATAAAGCAATGATAGGCATCATTCCAGAAGGATCAAGATCTTCTAGGATGATCCGTGGGGATTAGTAGGAAATGGTACAAAGGAAGAACTCACACCCTGTCAACGTCTAGTGCGTTGGGGTCCCTGGGTAAGGGTCTCGCGCAAATCAGGACACAGGGGATGCAGAGTGTGAACAACTGCATAACAAGCTTTATTTTGTGTGGCCTTTTATACAGACTAAAAAGCATTACCTCAACTCTGAACCCCCCCTTACTCATGTACACGATCATGAGAAACTCTTGCCTCTCCTTGCAAGAAACAATACCTCAATTAATAACAGTAATAAAAATGAAAAGAAGTCCGTAGAAACAAGGCAAAAAGTATACAGAAGCAAAGCACTCCTTTGTAACTGGTAGAGTGTGAAGAACTGAGCTCAAAGGCCACTTCACTATCCAGGGTACAGATTCTGACAGAACGTTTGAGAAATGGGCTTTCATCTATATTTGGTTTGCCAAGCAGCCGTTTCCCAACTTCGTCTCATCTGTCCCAGGAGGAGCCTGCACTCTAAGCCAGTTCTGTGTCTCCACAACACCCTAGACTCCCAAATCAGTAACTGAGGTTGATACCAGGAAGACAACCCTGCCCCCTCTCATTGGTTTTGAAAAATAGGGTTTCTCTGTGTACCAGTCCCAGCTGTCCTGTGCGGTGAGCCCACAAGTATTATACAGCCAATGTACAGCTGGCAGACCAACAGGCAGATCCATGAGATGTGCATACACATTCACATGGAGAACCCGTTCAGCGGAGCTGCAGGAACACTTGTCTTTTGGATAAGTCACTGTCAATTCTGTAGAAATCTTGTGAAATCATGACATTTCTCTCTTCTATAAATAATATCCCAGCAGTGTAAACCTGACTTTTTCTGTAGGGCGACCGGATACCTTTCCCCACACCATGAGGCCTGGTGTGAAAGCATTCACTTAGTCAAATCTTTATTCTCATAGCCAAAATCTACATAAATCTAGCCCCCCACAACTTTCTTTATTGACAGGACTCAAACAGCAGACTCAGGAAGGTGTAATCTACTGGTTTTCTGCTCTGTCTTAACAAACTGCTAATATTATGTATTTACCCTTAGCTCCAATTAACATAGGATCATAGCTGTTTATAGAGAAAAAAAGGCCCAAGTCACTAAAACTAGTTTCAGAGAGAAAAAATCTCACTTGGGCACCCTGCTGGAGTCAAAAGCAAAGTCCCCAATAGAGATTCCTTTTAACTCAAATCAGCTAGATGCTAATGCAAATCAAGCCCTCAAGTTGCTATGGCTACCAACATTGTGTTCCCATCTGCCCGGGAGCTTCACAGCCACGCCTCTCTGAAATGTAAGGCGCCTCCTTGCAGGTTTTTTTCTTGTGATTCTGTGAAATGTGTGTTTGATATTATCGTTACCGTCCATGGGATTCCTAACTTATCTGCATGCCTATATAACCTGAAAGCTTTGTGGAGAACGGCCCTTCTTTTCTCCTTCCCTTTCCCATTTTTCTTCATGGCCCAAGGAATAAACATACAGGAAGAATGTCAGTAAGTTTGCTCTACCCCTCAGATTCCTTTCCCCAACCAGTTTTCGTCTGCCATAGAGAATCTTAGCTGGACCCCGAGGGGGTGCTGAGGCTGGTACTCAAGGCCCTCCATAGCCCTTGAACTCGCTTTGTAGACCACGCTGGCCACGCTGGCCTCGAACTCACTGAGATCCGCCTGCCCTTGCCTCCCAAGTGCTGCAGTTAAAGTCGTGGGCCACCACCACCCAGCTAAAAGACAACTTCTTGAGAAAGAGAAGCTGGGTTTGGGGTTCACACATGTAAACAGGAGTCTGGGTTCTTTTCGAAGCCAATCAATAAAAGGCAACCTCAATGATACCCAAAGGTTTCTTGACCCTAAGTCTATTTTGGGAAGTGAGTATATTTCTTTGCAACAAGAAAAATTTAGAACTAGTCTCAGGAGTATGAAAAGGGAAATGTTGAGCGCCATGGAGGCTTCTCAGCAACTTTTCCGTGGAGATCACCAATCCCCTATACCACTCACTCTTCCCTACCCTGGCAACCAGGCAGGTCACCCAGATCTCAACAAGAGATCACTCACTCTGTTGAGAAGGAATGCATGACCCGCAACTTTCAACTTTTTTTTTTCCGGTTTTTTGATGCAGGGTCTCTTTGTAGCTTTGGTGCCTGTCCTGGACAGACATGGACAAAGCGTGGACAACTTACTGGGGGCAGAGGGTGGAGGAGACTAATGCTCCTCCACACCTCAGGAAACTGGGTGTCCCACGTCCAGAGAAACTGGGACCACCCTGAATGTCCTAGAGCCAGGGCACGATTGTGATGGATTAAGGACTCCTGCAACCCTGAATAGGAAGGTGACCATAGAGGAGGGGTCTAGAGGTCTCATATACCCCACTGAGCAGTCAATCACATCCCAGCTGAGGGGATGAGGGATGGGGCCTTCCCAGCAGGTGGCGTGGATACTGCACCTAGGTCCATTTAGGGACGGACACCTGCGGCAGCCAAGACGGATTTTACTTTTTTGCTTTGTTTTGATACAGGATCTCACAGTATAGCCCAGGCTGCTCTAGAATCCACTATATAGTCCAAGCAGCACTGAACTCATGGCACTCCTCCTGCCTTAGTCTCCTTGGTGCTGGAATAGCTCACACCTGGCTTGAACTTGGCTCTTAATCAAATGTCAACCTACTGTTCCATAGGAAAACAGGTAAGATCATTTTTATAATTAAAGATATTAAAACAGAAATAGTATGCTAAATATATAACTGTAATAAACATAAGTATATAGTGAGACACATATGTGCTTTCCATTTATTCATCGTGTATGGTATATAAACATGCTCACGGTTCATGTAGGAAGTGTGTGCGTGTGTGTGCGCGCGCGTGCATGCGCGTATGTGCATATATGCCCATGTGCCAGAGGAGCTCTTTGATTCTGATAGGCTGGCTGGCCAGCAAGCCTCAGAGACCTCCTGTCTCCATGCTTCTCCCACAGTGCTGGGTTACAGAAGACATAAGTGCTAGGGATCCAAACTCAGGTCTTCGTGTCTGCATACTGACTAAGAAGCCATCTCAAGCCCTGTTCAGGTTTTGAACACTCAGCAGTTACTACACATATACCAGCTTTTCACCACTGTGCTGAAGTAGGGAGATAAGCAACTTACGAGGAAGATTTGTTGGCTCACCTTTTGGAAGTTTCAGACTATGCTTGGTTGGAGCTATGGTTTGGGGGGCTATAGGGAGACAGCATCATGGTGAGGAGGCTGCAGTGAAGACAGCTGTTCATTTCACAGCAACCAGGAAGCAAATGACAGGAAGGTGCAGAAGGGCCCCGTATGTACTTAAGGACATGTCCCAAGTGACCTAAATTCCTTACATTAAACTCTGCTTCCTAAAGGTTACATACCACCCAAAAGTGCCATTATCTGGAGACCAAGCTTTCAACCCAAGGGCCTCTGGGACACATTTAAGATCAATCTTTGCGCTCCTTCATGTTACAGTTGGGAATTTAATCAATTACTAAATGACAAACTTGTCCATACCCACTTTTCCTCTCTCAATGCAGTCTAAAAGCCTCTTTCACATAGTAATCCCCCTCACATAACACACATCACAGAGCACGCAGTTCATTTCACTGACTGCTGTGCGTACACCACACAAACATGACAATGCTAGAGGACAGCTTTGTAGAGCTGGTTCTCCTTCCACCTTTCTGTGCTGTGGGGCTCCAACCCAGGTCACCAGCCTTTCATAGCACAAAGGGCCATCTCGCCAGCACAACGCACATACTTTATTACCAACCCAGCAGCAGCTAGTCCTTCAAGATTTCCAGATGTAGGCTGTGGGGACAGCCAATGATAGAGTGCTTGCCTGGCAGAACGCTTTTACCAAGCAACTGATTGATTTAGGTTTCTAACTCCTTAAATAAAGGAGCCAAAACTGGGTTTTTGTGATTCTGTTTCCCTCCTCAAAGAAGAAACCTTATTCTTCCGTAAGGACTGTATCTTTTAAAACCCCTGAAAGCAAAGGTAACCAATATTTCTGGGCATGGGTGACAGGCAAGAGTTTTGGTTTTGGGCTGTGTCCTTTGCAACACACACCAGTCTATCATAACATGCAACATAAACACTTTTGAGTGAAAACATGCAGGGTGAGAACTGACGCTGGGTTTGTAAACTCCATCCTGAGAGGCCTGAAATGAGTGCTCCCTGGGGACCCCAACAAAGTTCATTTACCATTCCTTTCCCCACTCGGCTGTTGAGCCGGGTAGGTGCCAGGGTTGTGCCAAGGGAGCTAAAGCACCTGCCTTTCCACTTCTGTACTACCAGCTCAATACTGCCAGCATTAAGTCCCTTTCTGGAGGACGCGGCTTTCTCAACTGCAAAGCACAACTGCTCTAGTATCTTATAACTCAAATTTCAAATGCTTGCAGGGTAGCTTCTCAGATGAGAAATTAGGTCTACAAAACACGGGGAAAATACTTTTAAGACCCTCTTGTGGCAAGAATAGCACTGTTTGAATTCTTACCTTTTTTTTTCTCTTTGGTACTCAGTGAATTTCATCTAGAATGTATGCCTGTTTTGATACAATATCTGCTTCCTATTTTGTGTGTTGGGTGTGTGCTTGTGTGAAATAGACTTCTAATTTTTATTTCATTAATCAGAAAATATTTGCTAAAGATGAAGATGATTCATCACCTTATTGAAGCGTTTCTGCAGTGCTCCTGTATGCAAGCCTTGTTTAGATTTTGCAGAGAAGCAAAAGAAATGACTGAGGTCATGTGATTTAGTCTTCTGATAAAAGGAAGCAGGAAAGGGAAGTGTGTATCTGGTGAGAATTGTGTATCTGCAGGTAGGTGACCTTGCAGCCGAACCCAACAAGCCTGTGTCTGGTTCCTGAATCCCATAAGGTGGCAGGAGAAAACCAACTTCCAAAAGCTGTCCTCTGAGCACTAACCATACCTGTGCTCCAGCATGTACACACTTGAATGACTTTTATATAAAAATGAAGCCAGGAAGAGTGCTGTAAGACTCTAATCCCAGCACCAGAGGTATGGGCAAGAGGATCAAGAGCTTTCCTCAGCTACACAGTGAGATGATGGCTAGCCTGGGCTACATGGTACAATGTCTCAAAAATAAATAAGACAGTGATTCACATAGTACCTAACTGTATTAACCGGGCATCTAACGTGAGCAAGAGGCAATTTCATGAAAGACCAATGGGCAACATAAGAGCAATCAATTTATTTTTGAAAATATCTTTAAAACTTTCTAGATGAGAACTAACATGTCACAATTACTACATGCCAGGCACTGTTCTAACTAGACAAACTCACTCATTTGATCCTCACACCCTGGGAGAACACCGTGTCACTATCCTGATTTTACAGAAGAGGAAACTGAGGAAAAGAGGAAACATTGAATCTCCCAGAATGATTCAAGTTATTTAACAAGCCTCTACAACACCTGACACCATTGTGCTGAGTGAGAATTTCCTAAAGCAAATTCATGGTTTTTATAAGAGTCTAGAAAACTGGGTGTGGCAGGGGGGACTTTCTTGAGACATACAGAGGTTCTGTGAAATAGTCACAGGTAAGATAGCCCCTAAATTTTGCTTAACTCAAATGTGCCAGCCACACTCACCTCTTACCCTCATGCCAATCCACACCTTTCTTTACAGTGCCTATTACTAGCCTATGTTAAGGTAGACAGAGCATTTAATGAGCCTGGGCTTTCTAGGCTAGAAATGACAAACATCATGCTATTCTCTGCTATGTTGTGCACTAACATTTCTAAAGTTTGTATCAGTGTTGTGTAACTTATCAGTGTCAACTAGATAATGATAGAAGGGAATACAGTGGGAAGGCCTGACTTCAGAAGTCAGGCTAATCTTAACTGCCATTCAGCAAGGGCATTTTGGTGTAGAATGACAGCTAGAGACCTTCCTGGACTTGAGATGTACACTATCCTATAATGTGATGCTCCTTCAGTTTGGCTACAAATTCTGCTTTGACCTCAAAATTCTACTATCTTGATCTCTAAGGTGAGTCCCCTCACCCCAGCAGACGTCTCCTCCTAGTCCCAACAACTAACTGCGTTGTTAACCATGCACATCCAACTACCGTTTTCCACGGTCCTCAGATTTCTGAGGTAACAGTCCATCTTTAATTCCAACTGAGTGGCTGATCTTAGAACTCACACAGAAACTGTATTCATTAAATCACTGCTTGGCCCATTAGCTCTAGCTTATTGGCTAACTTTTACTTCTTAATTTAACCCATTTCTATTAATCTGTATATCACCACGAGGTTGCGGCCTACCAGCTAAGTTTCAGCACATCTACCTCCAGCCACGGATCTATGGCATCTAGGAGGCCATTCTCCTAGCATTCCGTTTAGTTTTCCCTGCATAGCTCTGTTCCCCTACAACCCTGCTATAGGTCCAAAGCAGTTCCTGTATTAACCAATGAAAGCAACACATAGAAGGACCTCCTACATCACCCTTATGCTGCCAGAAACCAAAAAGGTTCCAGTGTGCTTTTCAAAGCCACACCCCTAATGACTTATGTTCTTTCCATAAGGCCCCATATTTTAAATGTCCCACCAACTAAGAGAACCATAAATAAGACTAAGCCTTCAACATATTTACCTGTAGAGGTCATTCAAGATCCAAACTGTAGGAGGTGGGGAGGAAGATATAAAGAGAGACTGGAGGCTCATGTTCTTGTCCTCCAAAAGGTGGCAGATGTGACTTATTGTCAACTTGACTGGATTTAGAATCACCTAGGAGACATAATTCCAGGCATGTGTATGTTGGGTAGGACAAGACCCACTGGTTAGTTAGGGTTTCTCTTGCTGAGAAGAGACACCATAACCACAACAATTCTTATTAAAAAAAAACATTTAATTAGGGTGATGGCCAATTATCATCATGGCGGGGAGCATGGTGGTATGCACAGCAATATACTTCCTCCAACAAAGCCACACCTCCTTATAGTACCATTTCCTTTGGGGGCCATTTTCTTTCAAACCACCACACCCACCCGTAACATAGACTGGGTTCCCACACTGCATTAAAAAACAAAAACAAAACCAGGGCAAGAGAGCATGGTGTGCAACAACATTCATCCTTGCTTCTAAACTGCACATGCCTCTCACCAAAAAAAGAAGCCCGTCCGGAAGTTACTTTTGTCAAGTATTTTGTTATTAGCAACGAGAAAAGTAACGAATACTATGGGGTAATTAACACACCCCACCCCACCCCTATTCAAATTCAACTCAGCAAACATCACTCATACCTGGTAGGCAAATGCTTTACCACAAAACTATACCCTTAGCATTAAAACTGCTTTGTTTTGCTTCATCACACACAGCAATGAAGTCAGATCCTACTGGCTCTGCTATTTATGTGAACTTGCAAAACTCACAATCTCCACACCTGTTTCCTGACCTGAAGTGGGATAATGGTACTAGTATTCCATAGGAGCTACAGATAATTATGTTTATTAGCAGACTATCTGGCAAGAGGTAATACTCAGAGCTTTTCGGTGTTTGTTATTTGAGATGGGGCTTCTCTGTGTAGTTCTGGCACTCATTCTGTAAACCAGACTGACCTGGAATTCAGAGATCTGCCTGCCTCTGCCTCCCAAGTGCCGGGATCAAATGTGTGTGACACCACCAATCAATACTTAGAGCTTTAAAAAAACATGGCGCTGCGTAGGATAAAGGAAGTTACTTTGAACCATGTGTTTACCTGGCTTTTTAAGAAGCCAGCAGACAATTTGACCTGACTACAGATGCCTCTTGTTGGTCCTACACAGAAATGCCACTGCCACCCGAGGCCCAAACATCTTCAGTGCTTGTGTGATTTGCAGCTATGACCTAGTCACCTGGGTAAGGAACTGGGAACTTCTGTAGAGTCCAGGGCACTTTCCAAATGTTTACTTTAGGACTAGAGAAAATGTGTTCTGCAGAAAATACAGGCCATCCATACTGAGTACAAGAGACTGAAACTCTCCTTTACAGCTCAGAAAATTGTTCAAAAAATACATTTTGTGACTGGAGATGTAGGTCATTTTTAAAGAGTGCTTGTCTAGCATGTAGTCCTGGGTCCAATCCACAGCACCACGTGAAACTACACAAGGTGGATGGTATCTGTAATCATAGCATTTGGGAAGTTGGAGCAGGAGGATCAGAGGTTCAAGGTCATTCTCAATTACATGGCAAGTTACATGTTTGAGGCCAAACTGGGACACATGGGACACCGCCAAGATCTAAAAAGGAAAAGGAGGAGAAAAGGGAAAGTGGAAGAACCTAAGGTAATCACAAAGCATTTCTTTACTTCTTTCCCAGTTTATCACCAGATAAAAATCAAACTTAACTTTAAAGGGAAAAGGATTACCCAAGTTATAGGAAGATCAGCATGATGGAGGAAAACGTGAACCAAGTCAGTGATACAGATCTGTGAAAATACCAGACTGCAACCCATTAAACAGGGCATCACCAACAAAAATGTCAATTAAACAAAGGTCCAAGAAACTGTAAGTGTAGGAAGGAATCCCTGGTCAATTTGTCTTGGATTCCAGCTCCTGGGGTCAGACTGGATGTTCTTCTCATTCAGTCTGTACAATGGCTCATAACCACTTCCTTTAACTCAGTGATAGGTTTGCTTAGGCCATGATTCTCAACCAACGGGAAGTATATGGAAATGCTTGAAAAAGTCAGTGTTGTAGAAAGCCATCCTGGAGATCAATAGGCATTACTATCTTCATCAGAATTGCAGAGGCTACTCGAAAGTGATCTTCATCTGAGAGTCTAGTCATTCCTTCCTATACCTTTCTCCCAGTTGTATTTCTATACCAGGGAGCTATACGCTCCTGGCTAGGCTTATGCTATAGAGTATATATAATGTGGAAGTTGTCTTCTATGCTGAGACTTTCTGGTAGTGTGGCAGCTTTCAGTCACCCACAAACCTTGTGAGTAAGCCCAAAAAACTCATTGGCTCATCAAGCTTGACTTTGGGGCTGAATCATTTCTTCAGTCCATTGTTGGTGCCTTCTCCAGGGTAAGATGACTTTCACATCGCTACAGGAAAAGTCCACTTGACACTTAGAAACTTGCAAGGTAGGCTGGGAGCCTCTCCCGAGACTGAACCAAACATATAGTCTCATGTATGAAGATCCTAAGGCTAGACAAAATTGCTAGAAACAGGGTCAGGGCTAACCCCCAGGCCACCTGATTCCCAGGCCCCTTTCTTGTATTTCTAGGCTTTAGCTACAAGGGCTGCTATGTTCTCACATGGAATTTCTCTCTTCCCATCCTCCCATTTATAGGTAGATCTGGTAACTGTTCTTTATTCTCTGCCAAGATGATTCTGACATTCTGAAAACAATCCCCATACTTACAGACTAGAAACATGCTACTTTGGAAGAGTATTTAAGGGGCTGGTGAAATGACTCATCCCCAGTACCTGTGTAGGAAAGGTTACACTCACCTGTAATTGCAGCTCCAGGGAATCCAATGCTCTCTTCTGGATTCCATAGGCACTTGCACTCTTGTGCATATATTTACACAATATATACATAACTACAAAAATAAATCTTAATGGGAGGGTGGAGCAGGCTCACAGAGCATGATCAAATCTGGGTTTTAAAAAGCACATACAGTTGTTTTGTCTTATCCTATTTTATTTCGTTAAAAAGAAAACCCATACTATTTCCATACACTCTGTTCCTTTAACAGCCCGATAAGTGTGGGGTACCATTGCGCCATCTTAATAAGAAGCTGTCAGCAACTCAACAGACAATCAAAAGGGAACCAACTAAAGAGTCCATGAGTGTACCCACAGCTCACTGAATTTTCAAAGTCAGTTTTCACAAATTCTCCCATTTCACTTTGGAAACTGCCCCAACCATACTTCCAGAAAACTCCCTAATACTTCTAGGAAACGAAATTTGAGTCTCAGTACATGAACCCTGGGAGGTTTACTTGTTTTCTGAGATATCATGAAATCAAATCTACAGGCAAAATTATCTTGGGCCTTGTGATCTCTGAGAATAAATGCAATAGGGTACTTCATATGACTTTTACCTAATTTTAATAACAGGATGTTTACCCTAGGTACCTAACTTTTCTCAAAGAGAGTATATTAGCTACTGCTTTGTAAAAATTACTATAAGGCACAGTGCTTAAACGACAAACATTTATGATCTCAGTTTCTGTGGCTTTGCTTGATAATTTTAACTCAGGGTCTCATGAGGTTGTAATCAATGTTAGCAAGGGTTTCAGTCATTTAAGACGTCCCTAGTACCGGAGGACCTGCTTCCAGGCAGGTTCTCTAACATATCAGTTGGCAGGCACCTTCTGCTTCTGACCCCTATATCCTCTCCATTGAACTGCCTGGGAAGCCTCAAAATTCAACAGCTGGCTTGCCTCAAAGTGAGTGATTGAAAAGAAACAGGAAAGAGCAATGCCTTTCAATACCCCTGAATGTCTTTATTCGTTCAGTGTCTCAGATTTGAGGTGCTCAGGGGGGAAACTGAAGCCCTATGTCTTCAAGCTCCATGCTACATGTGTAGCAACGCAAAACCACCAGCTAGCAAGAGCATTAGCTTTTCGTTTGCTATAACGCACCAGGGCCCAATGCACTATTTTATTCTCCTTCCTTTTTTCTCTCCCCCACACCAAATATCTACCCCACCCCCAGATGCGTACTCCTATTTCTTTCTTTCCTAGATGGAGGCCAATCTAAGACAAAATAATATTTACTATTCTATCCCCACCTAAGAATTACATAATCAGAATAAAAATTTTAACATGTCTGCAATATGTATTACAATGCATATACAATGTGTATATATACATATATATAATATACATATACAATAATAGTCTTTATTATTGGTGTTTCCACCTAGTGGATGAAAATGTTTTGAAAAGGGATTAAAAAAATAAAAATGTTTACTTCAAAGCTAGAGAGATGGCTCAGTAGGTAAAGTGTTTGGACCAAGCCCGACAACCTTAGTTGGATCCCAGAAACCCATATGTTAAAAAGAACCAACTCCTGCAAGTTGTCTTCTGACTACAACACAAAAGAATAAATAAGTGTAAATAATAAATTTTTAAAAAATGTTTATTTTAGGCTAGAAAGCTGGCTTGTGGTTAAGAGTACTTATTACTCTTATAGAGGGCCTAGGTTCTGTTCCCAGCAACCATGTGGCTGCTCACAACCACTTGTAACTCCAGTTCCACATACACATGTGCACGCACAAACACACACACACATGGCCCCTATCATCCACTTCCTCTACGTAGGCCCCATCTCATAAGGTTCCACAAACTCCCTAAACAGGAGCAGTAGTTAGAGACCAAAAGCTCCAACACAAAGTCCTGTGGGCACATTTCACTGCTTCCAAATTTTCTGACCCTGAGATGACAAGACAGTGGACTTGGATTAGGATAGCAACAGATTTAAAATTAACAAGGAAAGCCAGACTGTAAACAGCTTGTTTAATCACTACACCAGGATGTTTACATGAGATTTTGCCTCTGCAATTCTTTAAAATGTTCCTTCTCTTAAGATAAAGTAGTGTAGAAATCATGGTGATCCTACCTAGACCACAGAAGTAAAAAAAAAAAAAGAAGCAGAATTCAGATGCTCTTATAATAAGAGAGGAGGAGCTGGGGAGATGGCTCAATGTTTAGAGCACTGGCTGCTCTTGCAGAGGATCCAGGTTTGGTTCCCAGCACTCAGGTGGTAGGTCACAATCACCCTTAACATTGTTCCAGGGGATCCAATGCCCTCTTCTGGTCTCTGAAGGTACCAAACATACACATAGTACAAACATTCAGGCAAAATACACATACACATAAAATAAAACTTTAAAACCTTAAAAATAACATCAAAACTAACAGCAACAAAAATAACACACTCAGGGAAAGGAGGTGGATCTGGTAAAGACAGGTTCTTTCAAAATCCATAATCATATAGTAGCTTTGTAGAATGTACAGAATCCTCTGGCCATCTAGACAAGACAGACGTGTGACAAACATCAACATGTGGTAGAGCATGCCTGTAATCTGAACACTAAAGGCAGTTTGAGTCCAGCCTAGTCTACATGGTGAGTTCCAGACCAGCTAAGGTTACACAGTAAGACCAGTCTCCAAAATCAAATAAAGAAAAAAAAGTGTAAGAAATAATTTTGGCTTCAGTGTCTACGGCAGTCGCTATGAAAAGTGCTTTCATTGCGCTGCACAAGAACTCTCCAGAACCTAGCAATTTGCGGCTCCTCTCACCTTCAGAGCTGTGATCCACCCACAGAGATAACAAAAGACCAGAAGGCAGGAAGGTACAGAATGCTAGTATGAGTAATGTTTTCCTATCAAATGCACATATTTCTAGTTTTACCTCAAACCACCCCCTCCCCTCCGCCACAGGAAAACATTTCCTTTGCTTTCAGGCTGAATCTGCAAAGATGCACAAACACTAGGTAACAACATCCTCACATAAATAGAAACAATGAGAACCTGGAATAGTTACTAAGTACGGATCAGTATTAGGTTGCTAGGAAATAGCTTAATACATTGCTTCTTGCTTCAAACTGCAATAATTTAGATGTGAAAGTTATTCATTTCTGATGAAAATTCTAAAATTCATTATAATTGAATAAATTATTTATTCTTTTTTTCCCTGTGACATGACATCATTTAGTTTTGCTAGTTCTCCAAATGACACAGTTGCAGAGCCTCTTTCAGCTGGCCTTGCCTGAAAACAATAAAAAATGAAAGATATTAGATATAGATAAGCCCAGAGTAACTCCAATCATGTTATGCATAATAAAACATACCCTAAGTCAATAAACAATGGAAAACAAAGAGAAACACAAACCCTCTAGGAAAAGATAGACCTTAATAATGTTACCTGAGAGTCATGGTATTTCCATCCTATCATGTGGTAGATTTGGTAAGTGGCAGGTATGGAGCCATCCTCATTTCTGTACATTTCTAAAAAGACACACATGGTTAAAGTCTGGAAACAATCAGGTGAGAAAAAGTATCTGCTCAATAAAATAAAATCACGTATTTTAAAGAGAAACGGGCAGTAAGATAACTGCAGGGCTGAGAATGAATGCCTCACAGAAGAAGTCTTAACACAGAGAAGCTGACACTTCGGAAACAATAGCTGTTTGGAAACAGAGCTAGGATCTGTGTTTAGAGAGAATAAAACCCATGAAGTCTGACAATAGCTTACAAGAAGGAAACAGCACTGTGGAGCCAACAGCACACAGCACAAACCCCTCCGTGAGTGCAGGTAGAAAGGGTGGGCAGCTCACCTCTGTAAACCGCTGCAGCTGCCAGCATTGTGTCTCGGTGTAGCAGTGCTTTTCTGTTCCAAGAACAGTTGCTCTCACCCATACCTAAAAATAGACTAGTTTGAGAAAATACTGCAAATACCCTCGCAGCTCAGGATAAAGACATGATCCATCTTATCCAACAGCGTACCTATCATCAGTCTCATCCACCTTCAGATGATAGCTAGCCTGATTTTTGACCGAAGCAAACCTGCTTGAAGCCTCTTCATTATTAAGTCAGGTAAGAAATTCTCAGGAGGGAAGCCCCAGGATGCTTCTTCCCCCAACAGCCACCATCTATTGTAAGACAGCTTTAGACTCCAGATGGGTCACAAACATTGACAAATGCCTTTCAAAGAAAACTACATCTTACACCCCTTCTTGTGATGCTGTGACAATGCCCTCCTCCTTCTAAGCAGCATATATAATTACAAGCTCAAAACTTGGAAAAGGGCTGTAGGATTTAAAAATTATGTGCATTCCCTACAGAGGCACTATCTTAGCATTTTAAAATTAATCTTCAGACCTCTTCCCTTACTTTAAAATTTCAAACTGTTTCCCTAAGTTGATGGTAAGAAGCCATTTTTACTGACAATTATTATTGTAGAGCTAGAGAGATAGCTAGGTGGTACGGTGGTTGCCTAACATGTGTTCAAGAGGCTGGGGATATGAGTTAATGGGTAACGTGCTTGCTGTGTAACTATGATCTCCAGCATCTAACATAAAAAGCCGGGTGTGCCAGGCAGTGGTGGCACATGCCTTTAACTCCAGCTTGAGGCAGAGACAGAAGGCAGAGGGCAGGGGCAAGGGCAGAGGCAGGAAGCTCTCTGTGAGTTTTAGGCTAGCCTGTTCCACAGAGAAGGCCAGGGCTGCACAGAGAAATACTGACTTGAAAAAGAAAAAAGAAAAAAGCTAGGTGTGGTGTCGCCTGTCTGTGATCATAGTGCTGGAAAGGGAGACAACGGAATCCTTGAGGCAGCTCGTTCTAAAAATTAGTGAGCTCCAGGTTCAGTGAGAGAAAGAGAGAGAGCAACAGAGGATACTGACAAAGACCTCTGACTACCACATGTGTACACATATGGAGGCTGCACACATAAGCATATCACACATACACACACACACAGACAGAGTCCTGGGTTCATTTCCCAGTACCACAAAAAATAAAGATAAATTAATATGATATCAAATTAATGTTATATCTTTCTTTACGTATACATTCATTCATTTATTTATCTATTGGTTTTTCGATGCACAGTTTCGCTGTGTAGCAGCCCTAGCTGTCGTGGAACTCACAGAAATCCACCTGCATCTGCCTGCCTCTGCCTCCTGAGTGCAGGATTAAAGGCGTGCACTACCACCACCTGATTCTTTATGTATACATATAAATTTAAGGTTATTTGGAAAGGTCATGTTTAAGATCATTCTACAAAATAACTAGAGGAACTTTAAAATGTTGTAATTATTAATACTAAAATTTATTACATGTCAGGCAGTGGCAGCACATGCCTTTAATCCCAGCATTCCAGAGGCAGAGTCAGGCAGATCTCTGAGGCCAGCCTGATCTATATAGCTAGTTCTAGGACAGTCAGGGCTTCACAGAGAAACCCTATCTCAAAAAAAANAAAAAAAAACTTGAGCAGTTTCTACTACTTACTTTCATTAATCAAGAAATGATTCATTTTCTTCAAGAGTTAAAAATAAGTGATTTAAATTTTTTATTTAATAAAATTTTAGTAATAAAATTAAATGCACACACTGCTTTTGCTAAGGGCCTGAGTTTCGTTTCCAACACACATCAGGCAGCACACAACAACCTAGAACCCCAGCTCCACAGATCTGACAACTTCTTCTGGCTTCTGAGGCCACTGTTTCAATAAGTAATGAAATTGATTGTACTAATATAATGTCCTGTGTTTATGAGTTTAATGGCCCAATTCATAAAGATTATTAATAGCTACAAATTAGAAAGTTAATGAAAAATGTGGCAGGGTGTAAACTGTAAACACACGTTTACAATCCCAGCACTTAGGGTACAGAGGTAGGAGGACCGTGATTAGAGGGTCATCCTCAGCTGTGTGAGACCCCATTTCAAGTACACAAACAACCTCCAAACAAAACAAAAAACACTGGGGGCTGGAGAGCTCAGTGGTTAAAAGCATATACTGCTCTTCCAGAGGACCTGAGTTCAATTCCCAGCACCTACATTAGAGGCTCATAATGTCCAATAACTCCAGTTTTGGAGTATCCACTGTCCTTTTCTGGCCTCTACGGGCATCTACACGTGTGGCATATGCTCAGAGACATACACAAAAAAGGAAGGAAGGAAGGAAGGAAGGAAGGAAGGAAGGAAGGAAGGAAGGNAAAGAAAGAAAGAAAGAAAGAAAGAAAGAAAGAAAGAAATCTTAAAAAAATATTTTAGACCCACTCTATATTCATCATAAAAATATTCTTCCACACAGTGACCAAAAGTAAACTAGGAGTCATTACCTATGAGGGACAGTTACCTTAGTTTCTGTTCAGCTTTCCATGGCCCTGGCTTCCTTACACACCACATGCAGTAAATACATACACAGCACAGAATGGATTACTAGACGTTCTAAAATGCTTTCCAAACAATCACTGCTTGCATATTCTAAATAAGATATTTAGGCACATCCCACCTCTGTGGGTCTGACCCAACTCAGTTATAGAAGATTCAAGAGCATACTCCACAGCATCAGCAGCAACTTCAATGCCTCAGGAGTCCACTCTTCCTCGGGGACGTGCACTGCCTCACTGAACACCCCCACCCCCTTTCCTTGTGAAGTACTGAAGAGAACCTGAACCCTGGTAGCACAACTTTATGTAACCTAGGACAAGAATGGTTCTCCCTTTAGTAAAACCAGTTTTTCATCTTTAAAATGGAGTATCTTATAGTACACTGTGGGGAAGCTTGACTGTCGACCACCTAGAAAGTCATCTATGATGGCAAACTCAACCTGAGCTTGGGATAAGACGGCAGGGAACTGTTTAAGACTCTCAGTGTTTTCACATTTAATCTTGGCCAAAAGGTTGAGGTTTCTTACAGTGTTTTTAAGGTTAAGTTCAACTGCTTATTAAAAACAAGCTTTAATATGTTATTACTGGAGCAATGATGAATATTGCCTTAAAAAAAAACTGAACTTACCTTAAAACCACTGTGAAAGCCTTGAAAATTTCTCATGTATTCATTAGCTGGTAATGCAACTTGTTTGTAAAATTATGTCAATATTCTGGACTTTTTTCTGTGAATTAATAATAATGGCAGCTAAAATGAGCCACGCCTCAACTATTCGGAAAACAACCACAACACAGATGTAGAATCCAAAAGCCAACTGGGGAGATAACCACCTTCCCGTCAGCACAGCAGCACCCCTGCAAGTACCCAAGCTCATGCAAGTCCCATCGCACTTGGCCTTTTCCTACAAAGGAAATAGCTGTGATTTCAGGCTATGAATGAATGAAGCTGTCTGCCTCCACTAACTACAACTTGGACAAGTTCCTTACCTGTCTGTCTTGCTTCCTCATGTATCTGGACAGACTGATCATGCTAGTTCCAGTTTTAGCTTCCTATAAGCCATGCCTTATAAGCATGCAAACAGTGTGCTTCTACTATTCCCAAATTTGACTCATCTCTGGGAAATTCTCAAGACAAACCTGCTTCTTCTATATACTTTAGCAGTATTATTACCGTAGTTGCCCCAACACAAGCTTAGGATACACATGGCCTTTTATATCTCCCCACCCATGCTTTATACACACCGTTCTCTGTGTCACCCCTCCAAATTTTCCCTACACTTCATCCTCCTGGACAACTTAGGTTCAGCCTTTTCTACCAAAGACTCCCTGACATCATAAGCAGATTTAAGGCCAAATCCCTTCTGCTTCTCTCATTTTACAGGTTTGTCTGTCTATCTTGGAAGTTCTTTTATCTAAAATGTTAGCAATTTGAGATCAGAAACAATGTATCTCTCCCACTGGCTGAGGAGTTGGTACACAGCAACTGCTCAATATATAGTAAGTGAAAAATATAAAATCCAGCAGTTAACATTTTTGTCTAGTTTCTCAAATGGCATGTTTACACATACAATTCTTCTTAATCCACCGACAGATAAAAACAGAGAGATGTGACTTTCGCAGAAGGCCTAACAGTAGAGATAAAGTATCAATGGAAAGGGTAAGTGTGAGAAACACATCCTCAAAATGTAAGACAACTTAAGACCCCCATGGAACAGGCATCACCAACTGGAAAGGGGCTGAGGCACCCTTCTGAGGGACCAGAAAGGTTTTAAAATTTTGTCTAGAAGGTGGTTAAAAATGCAAACAGTGACCTGCCTGAAGACCATGTATGGTGATTTGAAGAGAATAGCCCTTGGATGAGAATGATCCCCATAGCTGTATCTGAAAGTTTGCTTCCCAGTTAGTGGAACTGTTAAGGAAGGATTAGGAGGCATGGCCTTGTTGGAGTAGGTGTGGGCTTTGTTGGAGGAGGTGTGTCTCTCCCTGCCTGCCTGCCAGTGGATCAGGAGGTAAACTCTCTGCTTCATGCCTGTCTGCCTACCACCAAATTCCCTGACATGATGATAATGAACTAAGCCTCTGAAATCATAACTCGAGTGGCAGCATATACCAGACCTGGCAAGCCCAAGCCAAATCAAGTCCCAGCACGGAGGGTGGAGCTGGATACAATGCTCCACCTCTATCTGAAGAGCCATTAGCCATTGTTAGCTGCTGGGAGATGAAGGCTCAGTTTTTTTTCTAAGAATATAGCCACTGATAAGCTAACCACAATCCAGCAGAAGGCCACAGATCCAAGTAGCACAAACTGGCTTTTATGGGGGGAGGTAAGCAAGGAGAACAGGGACACAAAACTGGGAGGCAAGGGAAGGTGGGTGGATCTTAAAAAGAGTTTGGGGAGAGAGAATATGATCAAAATATACTGTATAAAAACCTCAAATAATAAAAATATGTACAACAAGTAGCTATAGCATTAAGGTTATGGCACTTAACAGGACAAAAAGACTAATTTCACTGTTTTAAAGATATATCTGTATTTAGTATATAGTATGTAGATTCAAGCAACTAATTCTAGGTTTAGCATGACTACAGATAAAGTACTTATGCCTTGATGTGTTCACCTATAAATCAATGTATTAAAAAAAATCTAAGCCAGATACAATGGTACATAGTTATAATTCCAGCACTCAGGAGGTAGAGGCAGGCAGACAGGGAGTCTAGGGTCAGTCTGTGATCCAAAGCAAGATCAAGGTTAGCCTGAGGTACATAACCAGACCATCAGAGGCTGGAGATAAAGCACTTTCTTTATATGTGCAAGGCTAATGATTTTCGATCCTTAGAAACACACAGCCGCATGGGGCAGGGCAGCACCCACACATGGGAAGAAAAAGCCTCAGAGAACTACAGAGTAATTACTGTATTTTTAAAACAGTGGGCAGTAACCGTTCTCAACTGATAGGTCTAATTTCTTGTCTCTTTCTATTTTCTTTCTTGAAATGAATCATGAGCACTGCATTTATTATAGATCAGTACAAAATAAACACTCCATTTGAAGAATTATCATTGGAGCCTAAATGAGAAATAAGTTCATTATCATGTCTCAAGCTTCTAGATAAAAGGGCTCCATGATTCTATCAGTGTGTTTAGTATTTGGGGAAGTGTTAAAAAATAGTAGCTGTCATTTAATATCTTTATCATCTTGAGTATACATCTAGAGCCTACCAACCCTATATTTCATAATGAAAAGGGACCATAATGGTAAATTTTTGGCTATGTGTATTTCCCTGTGTGAATATGGCAGTGTAACTCCACACTCAGAAGTGTACTAAACATGTGAAATGGGCCTTGTGGCAAATGGGAAAGTGATGGAAGCAAATATGCCAGAACCTCAGCACTAATAAACAACTACAACAAGCAACAGGGGTCATTTAGAAGCCAGGGCAGGAGATAAGAGTTTGGCACCTAATTCTGCCACTTAGATTCAAGTGTTCTCTTTAGCCCTAATATTTATCACTTAACACAGGGCAACACAGTTACCAAGAGGGCTACTGAAATATGCAAGTGTTACAATGTTTGTAAAAACCATAAATCTATAAATAAAAGAACAGGCAAGCAATTTTATAAATTTCATTATTTCAAAACATATTACAACTTTCAGAACCACATGAAGGCTTCTTCAGGTAAGCATAATTCTATCTCACAGACCCCAACTTTAACTCCACCAGCAATCAAAACTGTCTGTGCTACTAATGAAATGTGATGAGTGTGTGTGAGAGAGAGTGAGGGAGAGAGCATGACCAAGTAGTTCACGAAGGAGAACAGTTGGAAATCTCCCGATAGAAGGTATCTATTTTACTGTTTATAAGTCACATCCTTCTTAAGTTGGGAGGTAGGGTCTGTGTCGCTGTTGTTCCTCAGTGTCTTCCCAGCCATTTCTTCCTCCACCTGTGTAAACCCTCG
>LOEQ01000494.1:150226-161676 GCA_001685075.1 Bramus lutescens | reverse complement strand
TCCTGCTCCTGTGTGCTGGCAGATTATCAGTCCCCACCTTTGCAAGCTTTGGCACCTGGCTCAATTTTCCTGCATGCCTCTGCTCATGCCACCATTTTGAGAAGAAGGGTTTTCAAAGTTAGTGTCCATCAAATTCCATTCTCTCTGCCTCATATCCAATGAGCTTCATCTCTCTGCCTCATCTGTGAGCTATGCCCCAGAAGGAGTTATCACTTGTAACTGCTTTACCTTCCATCATTCACCTGGCATCTCATTTTCTGACTTCATCATCCTACCCTTTCAGCATGATTATGTACTTCAGTCACAACAATTTTCTGACTACTCCAAGATGCTTAGCTACAGCAACTTTCACCCAACTTCCCACCTTACTTTTGCCTTCTACTTCCTTTTCTTCCAGGCCACTATTTCAATTATATTTATGGAGTTACCTTTCACTTTTGGATTTCTGCCATGTAAATAGCAAAACCCCACCCTAAACTGACCCAACTACCTTTCTGTATGTAGCCAACCACACTGATAAGTCTGATTGACTTTAAATGGACCCTTCCATCTCTAACTTTTCCCTAGTCAGTTCACCTTTCTCTTCAATGACTATTTCCCAGGGTTTCAGCATAATTCTCAAGCTTTGTACCTCTATATTGTATTACTTCCTCTGTAACAAAGTTCATTAGCTGGGAACTTCCTGCTATCCTGCTATCGAACACAAACACCTGTGTCTACTAGGACTATTCTCTTACTTACACACACACACACACCTTCCCATTCCCTAATCAGTTCTGCTGCAGTGATAGGGGAGACTCAAGTTACTACAGCGGGTAAGAGGCTCATCAGCAAAGACACAGAGATAATACAAATGTGTAAGACTGCACCTATTCTTTACAAAGGTCACAATTGAACTACCTAAAACTGTCAATTTCCCTCCTAAATATCTGAAATACACTTACCCAAATCCAAAACATGACTATCTCTCTCTTTTCTTTAAGATTTATTTATTTATTACATATACAATGTTAGAAGAGCCCATGGGATCTCATTATAGACGGTTGTGAGCCAACATGTGATTGCTGGGAATTGAACTCAGGACCTTTGGAAGAGCAGTCAATGCTCTTAACCTCTAAGCTATTTCTCCAGGCTACATCACTATCTCTTAGCAAACTTTATTGCAGCAAGCTTCTTTTGCTAATTTACTCTTAAATATACGAATCTTGGACTGGAGAGATGTTTAGTGGTTTGGAATACTTGTTGTGTTAGCAGAGGACCAGGGTTTGATCCCAGGAACTGCATTCATGAGCTTAAATTCAGGGGATTCAACATCCTCTTCTAGCCTCCTCTGGACCAAGCACACATATGGCACACATACATACATGCAGGCAGAATACCCATACATATAAAATAAATAAATTTTTTAAAAATTTTAAAATATTAATGATATTTTAACTTCACCCCAATTAAAATGCTTGATAGGAAAAAATCTTTGTTTTTTTAATTAATTATTTAATGAAGATCTGCAGTTTTGTGGGAGACTCAAATTACTACAGGGGTAAGAGGATGATCAGCAAAGACACACAGGTAACCAAAATTTATAAGACTGCATTCACCAAATACTTATTTCACAAAGGCCACTGCATCAGGTTGGGGATAAAAAAGTGAAAAAGAAAAACCAAACCCTTGAGGACCTTTGTCTGATGAATCAGACTAAGGAATTTAGCTCAACATGGGCATGACCATGAGTAGAGACAAATCAAGAGCTCTCTATTGATACTTGGACCATTTTGCAGGTGTGGTATATACCAGGATGCTACAAACGAACCTTGAAAAAAGCAATTATAGAGACTTCTGAAGGTCTAAGTGACAAGCCTGGTACAGTTACATTTACGCAACTTTCAAAGCCAAGCTAAAGCTCTGGATCTGAACTAATGGTAAGGGCCTTCCCTAATTCTGAGGAGACGGCAAACATATATATAGGAAAAAAATGTATCACTACACATTAATTTGGGTAGCCCATGCCTGTAAATGAAGCTGAAACAGCATAGCCCTGTGTTCGAGGCCAGCCTGGGGCCAAACCATGAGACACAGTCTCACAAAACCAAACCCACCCCAAATTTCAAGAATCTGGGAAGTCAAATTGTCAATTCATTTTTGGTACTGGAGATCAAACTCAGGGAAGGGAAAACAATGTTAAGAGGGTCTGTTATTGTTTAAACGTGGAACCCCACCACTGACGTTACTGCCAAAAAGCCTGTTTGAAATCTCAGTTCCCAGCTGGTGGCGCCATTCTGGAAAACTGTGGAAGAGGAAGGTCTAGCGGAGGAAAGTGAACAACTGGTATGCTAAGCCTTGAGGACTACAGGCTGGTTCTATGTCACTTCTGGCCTCCTGCTGTGGTATTTCAGCTGCCTCTTTCTCCCAGAACAAAGCCTTCCCTGCTATGACAGACTGCATACCCTGAGCCAACACAAACTTTTCCCTTAAGTTGCCTCTGTCAGGTATTCGGTCACAAAGACAAAAGTAAGTAACTTGGAGACTATAAAGTTTTGTGTAGGACCTGATTCTCGCTTGCCAACAATCCCATCATTCAACATTCCATCTCATTGTCCTCGGCCAAATGCCATTTATCCAGTTCCAGCTATGTTCTCTTGCAAAAGGCTATTCTTTGTGCCTGAGACATACTTCTCTCATCTTTTCATCCAGTTAACTCATCTTTATCTCTTTAGAACATGGCTCAAATGCCAGCTTCTCAAACAAAATTTCTTTACTCTCCCGGACCAGGATCTATTCTCAACTAAACCCTCAATCTTAAACCAATGAAACTATCTAAGGTGAAATATGTTTAAATGTGTGTGTGTGTGTGTGTGTGTGTGTGTGTAGACATGCATGTGTGCACATTTAGACCTGAGATACGAACTGCTGCTAATGGAAGTCACAAGTATTTTATCACAAGTGTACCTACCCTTCAACAAATTCCTCCTGTGTTATTCCAGAAGCAGCCACAGTGTTGCAAGCCTCAGTTTCACAGCACTGACCACAACCCTAATTTAATTCTTCTTTGCGACATGCCTGCTGCCTGCCTCCTCCATTTTAGACCAGAGTGTGCTTTCGCTACAGGAATGGATTCCAAATGCCTACAGTGTCAAATGGAGTCTACAAATGCCTTCCTTACCTTTTAAGTCTTCCATCAATTCAAGCATTCCAGGATAGTTAACTTGAATTTCATCAGTATCCTATTTTTAAAAGAAAAACATAATATTAACGTGACTATCAGAAACAAACAAACAAAAATCAAGCTTTGGAAAGGAGTTATAACTATTTTCCAGACCATCCCTCAAGGTAGGCAGGAAATGTCCCTTACCAGAGCCTCACGAGTACAAAGCAAATGTCCACCACTGAGCTCTATCTCCACCAAGAATTGTCTTGTTTTTAATATTCTTTGCAATGTTATATTACCAAAACTCTAACAACTGTGCCAGTTTCTTCTCCGAAAGCAAAATGAAGTCACTCTATTTTATATTGTGATGGTCACTTTTATCTATTTTTTGAGACAGGGTCTTATTATGTAGCCTAGACTGTTCTGGAATTCACTATGTAGACCATGCTGGCCTCAAACTCAATGATCTACCTACCTCTGCCTCTACGGAGATTAAAGGTCTTTGCCACCATGTGCGGCTTCTTTTTGTTTTTTTGTAAAATATTCTCCCAAAAGGGTGTGCCATTCTTGGTACTTCAAGACCAAGTTGGGCATGGAGTGGACAGAGCAAGCTCCCATTCAATCTCCCAACTCCAAACATCCATTTAACAAACTGTGTTCAGATAAAGGACACATTAGACATTAAACTGGAAAGAAAAAATGTGTCACCGGGACACAATGGAGAACTGTGTGGGAAGAGAGCATCAGTGAGGGATTGTCTGTATCAGGTATGCCTGTGGGGCTATCTTGATATGGTAAGACCTAGCCCACTGTGGGCAGTACTATTCCCTGGGGCTTGGGAATGGATTGCAAAAGAGTGGGAAAAGTTTTAAAAACATTTAAAATGTGGAAAATGTTAGTTTAATAATAAGCATCCATGTATTTATTCTCTTTCTGTATGACTGTATTACTTCAAGTTCCTGTCTTGGGTAGAAGGATGAAGTACCAGATATCAGAGGAGACTTCTTTATAATTCAAAACTTGTTCTAGCTTGTCTCGCTATATATATGCATTTAATTATTCCTTTCTAGTATTTTAAATATGCATGGGTCTGTGTATGTGTGTGTGTGTGTGTGTGTGTGTGTGAGAGAGAGAGAGAGAGAGATCATTATTATTTTTCATAATAGTACTGGGAATTGCACTCAGAGCCTTATACCGGCTAGATGAAGGGTTCTACCAATGAGCAGACATGGGAACCTAACCCTGTTTTACTAACTGCACACAAAGGCAATTTAGAAAACAGTCAAGTGTGACACTGAACTTTGGAAACATGGTTGTTCAACCTAGTCTGGCCTCATAACCCCTTTGCCTTTGTGTGCCAAGTGCTGGAATTACACACACCACCACAGCTGGCTAAAGAAGCTTTTACTTCGTTTTTATTCTTACTGTCTAGTGATGGGGGAGATGGAATCTAGGTAACAACTCTTCACTGGGCTATATCTTCAGTCCAATGTAGTTTTTTATAAAAACGCAGAGTTCATATTAACAAGCAGTATATATTATCTTTAGTCTTAAGAGAGTAAGTTCTGGAGTTGGAGAGATGGCTCAGCAGTTAGGAACACTGACTACTCTTTCAGAGAACTCAAGTTTAATTCCCTGCACCCTGCATGGTGGCTCTGTAACTCCAGTTCCAAGGGACCTGACATCCTCCCACAGATATATATACAGGCAAAACATCAACGCACATAAAATAAAAATAAATTGTTAAAAAAAGATAACAACAACAAAAAGAATGACTTCTAATAAGATTTTCTTCCTTTTTTTCTTTTCTTTTCTTTTTTCTTTTCCTTTTTTCAAGACAGAGTTTCCCTATGTAGCTCTGACTGTCCAGGAACTTATTCTGTAGACCAGGCTGGCCTTGAACTCAGAGATCTATCAGTCTCTGCCTCCCAAGTGCTGGGATTAAACAAAAGTCAGAAATTCTGAAAACCAAAGTCTAAAATTTTGAGAAATGTTGTTCTCAGAAGAGAGCTAAGATTTGAAGGATTAAAGTCAAATGACAGATTTTTCAGTTTATCTGTAGTTTTAAATTTATAAGAATTACTTGTGAATTATTTATATAATTTTAAAAAATCTTGAAAATATAATCCCTCAATGCATAACTTCTTATATCAGTTAATGTTGGCTCTTCAACATGAAGCTATGCTTTCCAATTTTCAGATGTTCAACATCTCAGAAACACTTTTTATTGACTTAGGTAATTTAAAAATTTATAGACGTCAACCCAGACACAGGCAAGACATATCAGGGTTGCTTTCAGCTCGACAAAGCCTTGCCTATTCTCCCAGCCTGTTGTTTTTAATCCCTTTCCCCTCTGGGGGCATTTATTTATTTGTTTGTTTGTTTATTTACTTATTTATTTATGTTAGATTAGGGTTTCTGCACGTTCATCCCTCTTGCTTTCTACCACTACACAGGTGGGTATGATGTATTAAATTGGATGATCTTATGAAATGCATTTACAGTAAGTTAACTCAAATAGTTTATCATCTCTAGTTATGCAACTGGAGGTTTTCTTCAACAAGAAATTTCAATCACCTCCTATCACATTTAGTTATGTTTCTATGTCAGAAGGGTTTGGGAATCATAGTAAATCTATTCAACTCATCTCAAGAGAGAATGAGTCCTGGAGAGCAACTGTGACTGGAGAGGTGGAAAGGAGACGCCTATCTTCTGGCAATTTACCCTTGGAAGTTCTAGGAGTGGAAGGAAAGGGTGAGAGAAAGCAGTAGGTATTTCATACCAACAGTCAGGGCACCTCATGCCCTCTGGCCACTTAATATCAGGGGCGTCTCGAGGGAAAAATCATTTATATATTTTTAAGAAATGCTGAGAAACTGATCTCTTCTAAATTCCCTTAAGTAGTAGAGATATTACAGTCACAGAAGCCAGGTGTGTATGCCTGTGACCCAAGGACACTGGGGTGGAGGCAGAAGGATCAGCTCAAAGTCACAGTGACTTCCTTATCAACTTGGTGTATAACAGACCCAGTCTCAAAAACACCTCCCCAAAATAAACTAAGTTATATCCAGTGCGCTATCCCATTAGTCTATGCAGAGTCTGTTTCTTCTACACTTCCTGCTTATGGATCCTCTCTGTAAAACTTTCCACCTTGACTTGTAGTGGCATTTCAATTGTATCTTAATAAATAAAGCTTGCCTGAAGATGAGAGAGTAAAACAGCCCCACTGGTCAGCCTTACAGACCAGGTAATGGCAACACACACCTTTCATCCCAGTAGCCACACTAATTTGCCACAGAAACTGGGTGTTGCATGACTTTAATCCCAGTGGTGCACCCCTTTAATCCCAGCTCTAGAAAGGATTATAAGACGAGAGGAGACAGCTCTTAGTTTCATTCTGAGGTTTCCTGGAAGCAAGATCGCCATTTCAGACTGAGGTGGATGTTAAGAGCCAGTGGCTGGCTGCTTTGGTTTTTGGATCTTCAAGTTGAACCCCAATTTCTGAGTTTTTATTAATTATGCAACACTGACAGAAATAGAGCATATTCTAACTCAACTAAGCCTAGACTTAGGAGAATGTAGGCATTTGTGTATGCTTGAATTAAGAGTTGGTGGTACGGACAGTACCACTGATGCCCCTATAATGGATACCCAGTATCACATTTGTAGTGGTCTCATCCCATATTACACCTAACTTGGATTTGAAGATTCTAATGGAGTAGTATTTTTAAAAGTCTCTCTCAAAGGGATTGGCAACATGACTCAGCAGGTAAAGCACTGAGTTCAGTCCTGAAGCCCACAGTAGAACTGACTCCCAAAAGCTGTCCTGTGACCATGCCACACCTTCCTCCCTCACAAGATAAATATGTTATTATTTAAAGAGAAGTCTCTTCATAAACTGTGGTACATTTCTGGAGCTAATTATACTGAAATCTAAATACTAAAGAGTTTCTATTTCTGACATCTCAGTCAGGCTGTGTTTATGAGCACTAAAGACAGTAAGGATACTCCCTCTCCCCAAAAAGGGTAAAACAAGGAGAATTGCCCCAAGCTATATGACTGATAGGTTCTCTGGATACTCACCACAGTCAGGGTATTGAAACCAGCTCTCCCAAGCAGATGTCCTAGGTCACTGACAGCAGTGAAGGGAGAAATGTGTGGGGAAAACCCTCCTTCCCGTTCTGTTTCTGCTAACTGTAACGAACACCGAAGTTCATAGAGCGTGTCACCGCCAAACATCGCACCAACAAACACCCCATCTGGTTTTAAGACATAATGAATCTGTAATAAATATAACAAAACTATTCAAATTTTATAGACAGCAATATCAAAACAAACGCATCCAAGTTAGTACTTATGACTACCAACCTTATTTTGCCAAATAAATCAGAAAGTATCAGACAAGAAACCCAGACTCACTGCTGTATGGTATGTAGTAATGTATAGTAATGACAAAGACAGACAATATACTCACTAATGATACTAGTATCTATGTCTTATGTTTTCAAATTTTATAGATACAACGTGCTTTTTACAGTAACAGAATACTACAAGAAAAAACATTTAAAGAATGATAGCTCACCAAAATTATAATTCTTCCTGTTCATGCCCTCTGAAAAGCAATTCTGTAAGATGTCCCACCAACAGATGTCATTTATTTCCCAATCCTTTAACCTGGGCTGGACTTGTGGTTTATTCTGACTAAAGAAATGCAGTACAAGTGACGGCTCATGACTTTCAGCCTAGTGGAGGCCAGCTCTCACACAGCCCTGTATGCTTCCTTCTAACTGTTCTCTTGGAACACCCCACTTGACTTGACCAGACCATCATCTACCCACTGCCCTCTGTTCACTGACAAACACCAATCTACAGGCATTTATCTAACACTTCCTGAGAGTAATACAAAGGAGAGACACAAACATAAAAAGTTCCTATGCAGAAAAAGTTCACAGGCAATAAAGGAAGAGAAGAAATTGTAATATAGAATATGCTTTGTAGCCAGGCAGTGGTGGTGCACACCTTTAATCCTAGCACTCAGGAAGCCAAGACAGGCAGATCTCTGAGCCTGATGCAGGCTTGGTCTACAAAGTGAGTTCTGGGATAGTCAGGGCTACATGGAGAAACCCCGTCTCAAAAAAACAAAAACAAATGAAAGAACATGCCTTGTGATACCAATATTATTTTACACAGTAATTAATTATTTTATAAATATTAACATCTCTATAACCAACTATTCTTAACGTTCTCAAGGAATGCCACCTAATGTATGTATTTGTGGGTCAAAGAGAGTACCAAGGATACCCAGCCCACAGAAGATTATAAACACTTGGTTTCATTCCACTCTCTGCCAGACTTTTGAACGTGAAAACAGCAACATTTGTCAATCTGTGACAATAAGCTAACACAGAACTGAGTCAACACAAGTTTTCTCACCTGTTCAAGTGCTCTAGGAAGGTCATTCACCCAGTGCAAACTAAAATAGAAACACATAGTTGCTTAGCCTTAATTAACATAATTATCACTAGGCTAAAACCACAAAAAGGAATTGAGTTTTGAAATCTGAAACTAAATTGTTTTCTATACTTCCACAACGCTGACCTTTTTAACTGTCTCCATACTTTTGTCCTTTCCAGAATGTCATACAGTTGGAACCAGCATACACAGCTTTTTGAAGAACCTTTCATTTGGTAACATGTCTTTTAAGTGTCCTGCATTCTTTTCATGTTTTGACAGCTTATTTCTTTTTAGTGCTAAATAATTCCATTGTTGAGATGTACAATTCAACCACTTAGTACTGAAGGGCATCTGTGCTGGATAGTTTTATGTTAACTTGACACAAGCTAAAATCATGTGAGTAGAAAAAAAACAATTAAGAAAATGGCTGTAGGAAATAAGACTGGGCTGTAGGCAAGTCTGTAGAGCATTTTCTTAATTAGTGATCAGTGGGAGAGTGTCCAGCACATTATGGGTGGTACCACCTCTGGGAAGGTGGTCCTGAGTTCTGTAGGAGAGCAGGCGGAGCAAGGCAGAGGGGGCAAGGCAGGAAGCAGCACTCCTCCATAGCCCCTGCATCAGCTCCTGCCTCCAGGTTCCTGCTCTGCTTGAATTCCTGCCTTCACTGCCTTTGATGATGAACTTTACATGGAACTGTGAGTGAAATAAACCCTTTCCTTCTTAAGTTGCTTTGGTCAAGGTTTTTCATCACAGCAACAGTAATCCTAACTAAGACAACATCTTAGTTGCTTCCAAGTTCTAGCAATTAATAACACATAGCTGCAGTGGTGAAAAGTACTTGTTAATCTTGCAGAAGACCAAGTTCAGTATTTAACACCCAAATGGTGGCTCATAATTATCTGTAACTCCAGTTCCAGAGGACTCTACATCCACTTCTGGCCTCCACAACTACCAGATATACATGTAGTGCACATACATACACACAGTTAAAATACTCACATGCATAAAACAAAATAAATCTAAAACTTTTTAAAAGAACAATATATTATTCATGTTAACAATTTTGTATGTATGTAAGTTTTCATTTCTTTAGGTAAATACCAATGAGTATAAATGCTGGAACCTATCATTTTGCATTCCCACCGGAGTTCCTGGTGCTCTATACCCTTGCCAGTAGCTGGAGCAGCCAGTGTCTGGATTTTTCCTATTTTAAAAGGGAGACAGTACATCCATCACCTTTTAAGACAATGGAAATCAAAGCAAAGTGTTCTAAATTTATATATAAGAAACTTTTTAAATCTCATGTTTATTCTCTCACGTGTGACAGGAAAAGAGTGTTCACAAGTTGTATGTAGGAACTTGAGAATAAAAATAAATTTAAGACACCGCATCGTATTTCCCCTAGGATGTCCTGAATCCTTAATTGTTAAACAGTAGAATCTTTACAAACTAAGACAACCAGTTTGTAACTAAAAAGAATTTATTCTATCACAGTGAAGATTATATAGCTCAGTAACAGAGTGCTTGTCTTTAACCCAAGGTCTTAGGTTTAATTCCAGGTAGGGCGGGGGTAGGGAGTTAAATTAATCCATTATCCATTGCTATCCTAAAAGTAAATCTTACAATGTAAATTATACCTATTTATAACATATATATATACACACACACATACGTGTGCATATACACATGTGTACATGCCTGCACATGTGTGCACATGGAGGTCAGAAGCTAACCTCATGCTTGCTTCTCAGGTTCTCACCATACTGTTGTTTAAATAGAGTCTCTCACTGGTCTGGAACTCATCAAGTAAGACTGAGCTACTGCTGGCCATGGAGCCCCAGGGAGCTGCCTGTCACCGCCTCTCCAGAGTTGGAACTACAAGTATGTGCCACCATGCCTGCCTTTATGTGGGTTTTGTAACTCAAACTTATATCTTCATGCTTATGCAGCAAGCACTTTACCGAACAAGGTATCTATCTCTCTAGCCTCTTTAATATACTTTTTAAAAGTTTAAATGGATTACTAACCTTAAGCTGCTAACCACCAGGTCAAATGTGTTTTCTTGAAAGGGAAGGAATTCTTCATCAGCTAAGATATTCACAGTAGGTATATCTGTTTCTGAGGAATTTCTCTAACAGTACAAAAACAAGTTCAACATATTTAAATAGAGTTTCAATTACTAAGACAACCATTGTTAAATACTGCTAATGTTATTTTCACTCAGTAGTATCTACCAAAAAACAAAACACAGCACAAAATGTGGCACACAAAAGGCACTCAAGAATTAAGTAACACCTAGCTGCTCCAAAAAAATATAAGAAATACATCCATTCACACTAAAGCAAATCTCAGCAACTGAACATTTCAGTGCAACAAATGAAGCCACAAAGTACTAGATGTAAATCTGGTGACCCTTTATACTCTTAAGATTTTTTAAAACCTATATAAACATGACTAAAATGTTAGAAACTGTAAATGAAAATATTGATGTTTTATGACAAACTAATTTTTAAAAGCTTCTAAAAAGCAATAAACAATGTGAAAGTGGGTGTATATTATAAATTATGAAGAGTTAACATCTCTAAAATATAAACTTTTACAAATGACCTAGAAAAAAATACATGTATAAGCTCAAGTCAATGAAGGTCAGAGGAAAGGTACATCAAAAAGTTATTTTAAAAATTCAAAGTCAAGGAATACCAATGAGTGTCAGGTGTAGTGATGCACACCTTTAATCCCAGCACTTGGTGGCAGAGGCAGGAAGACCTCTGTGAGCTCAAGGCTAGCCTAGTCTACACAGCAGTTCCAGGACAGCCAGAGCTGTTATATACAGAGAAACCCTGTCTTAAAA
>LOEQ01000494.1:139274-150195 GCA_001685075.1 Bramus lutescens | reverse complement strand
AAGGAAGGAAGGAAGGAAGGAAGGCAGTTAGTGTTCTTTGCAGAGGACCCAGGTTGAATTTCCAGCATCCAAAAAGGCTCACAACCATCTGTAACTCCAGTTTCAAGGCACCTGATATCCCCTTCTTGTTTTCACAAGCAACAGGCATGCACATGATGCACATACATACAAACAGTCAAAACACTCATAAATACAAATAATAAATTTTGAAAGAGAAACACACCCATGCTCACAGAGAAAGAGACAAAGACAGAAAGAAAGACTCTGACTGATAAATGGCTGAAATCCAATAATCAAGCTATCTATCCAGTTATTTTACTGAACTAGTAATCAAAGACAGAAAAAATTAAAAAGGCAACTTTAAATTTTTACTTGTCTGAGTAACAAAACCAAAAGGGGTTGGATCAGGGTTGCCAAAGAAAAAAAGCACTTTCATGGAAAATTCATCTTTCTAGGGACAATCTGGAGACATATACTGAACATGAAAAATAAACGAACAAATGAATTTTACCAAGAATTTATCTACAGGCAAAAGTAAATGACCAAACACACAGTCACTTCCCATTAACAGCAGCATGCTACCGAGAAACCAGGAACTGCAGCAGGGTTCTAGACCTGCTCAGATAAATCTGCTATGTGATGCTCACATACTGGCAGGCTATGTGGTCATTTTAAAAAGAGGTACACACACATAAACAATATTCAAACAGAATAACATTCCATAAAACCATACAATGTTAATGTGCTACTGTTCACGTGAACTTGGGCAATGGAGGGAGTTACACGTTTATAAAGGTGGGAGGCCAAACGGCCCAACAGCTGTCTCTGGGATAAGATTAGGAATCTCTTTCCTTACTGTATTCCCTGCATTGTTTGAGTCTTCCTCATGTGCACATATTTATAATTACACTTACATTACATTGTAAAAAAAATAAAGAACGAAAAATTAAGCCAGGTGGTCAGAAACAAAGAGTATTAGAAAGTTACCTACCAAAGCATGTTCTGCAATGTCTGTTTGGAAAATCTTTCCCACAGTCTCCTGCAATGGGATAATCAGAGCAAAACAATTACCAAAATTCCCAAAGGAGTAAATTATAATTTTCAGTATTGTAATGTTATTTTCTGATCAATTCCAGTATGATATGCAAATTTAGAAGACACAATGAATACCACAAATTTAAATACATGGAATTAATTATATTAATAAATTTAACTTATTTAAGAAAATAAGAATACATCTTACTCTACTCAACTACTTGAACTTTTCTTGGTTTAATACGCTACAAGCTAGACTGCACCCTCCTGTGATAAAAGGACTTGGAACAGATTCCTCCATTCAAAGAGTTTACAGAGAAAGCAAGAACACACTTCACAGGGGCTAAAGGGGCTCATTTTCCATTTCAATGATCCTCTCTTCTTTCCAAGAGTAAAAGGGTTCAGACGACTTCTGTCCCATATTAAATTCCCCATGTTGTTCTTTTCTCCAGGATCCTGATCCCTCCATCATTACTTCCTCTAATCTTTAATCTGTGTCTCTTCCCAGTCTTGAGAAAATTCTTACCTCTGGGCACCTTTTTGGTTTTAATCCAGTTTTATTTGTGTATTAGAAACGAACACTTGATAGTTTTTTTGCTTATAATTAAGGCCCCTACTCATGAGGTCCAAAATTCTTGGTGCCTACCATGTCACTGTTCACTAAATCGCCCCCTAGTGGCGGCTCACGGTCTAAGCATGAGCACAGCAGTCTGTTCTCAGTGGGTCAATCCTGTTCTCATCCATAGCACCGTGAGACCTCCAGGAAACATCTTCAGTGACTTCTATTGCGGCTTCACAGCTGTTAGAGAAAATGCTACTTTTCGGCTCACAGCACATTCACTTTTTTGGCTCACTGCTTAGCAAGCGTATACCCTACCAATACTTTGTTAGGCAGCAGGAAGGAGAAAGAGAGCATTGTAAGTTGAACTGTTTGCTGATTTCCATGGCATAGCTACTCCAACAAGGTGGATTACATGCTACTTGATGCACACTTGGTAAGGGAGGTGCAGAACTGGTTCTCAGATGCCAGTTCCAAGACACTACTGTGGAGAGCAAAGAAAGAAGCTAATCAATCTGATTATCTACCAACCTCTCTCTTGAAAATCTGAACAAAGACATATATAGACAGGAGCAAATGTCTCTGAGTTAGAGAGCACATACACTTAAGGTTAGAGCAGCGGTTGCTAAAAACTAACTCTTGGCAGGGTACTATTTTGTAGCACTTGACAGTTTCAATGGTGTGACTATTTCTGCCATAGCTGATTTCAAGTTATTAATACAATGCCATTAAACAGAGTTGGGGAGAGATAACAATTAACCCTTATGAGCTGAAAAAAGCTAGATTGGGAGCACATACAAAGAATACTAGGGATAGTCTACAAGAGAGAAAGACAGAAGATAACATGTAGCATCCACGTAACCCCAGAAAGCATGTAAACAGGAGTATACTTCATACTTAGGTTTCTAAGTCCCAATACCTTGTGAGAGACAGCTCTACTTCCAAATCTGAGTTGCATATGAACTTCCAACAAATACCTCTGTATTTAAATTGACTTCTGCTTCTTAAATATCAAAAGATGGGCCAGAGACACAGCTCAGTAGTAGAGTCCACATTAGGCAAGTGTTCTATCACTGAGTTATACACCTACTGAGTTGAAGTTACCTTAACATTCATGCATTCATGATGTCAAGATTATTCACTGAGGGTTATAGAAACTACGATTTGGGTAATGAACAAAAATTAGCAAGTCTAGTACAAGAAGAAAGACACTAAAGAAACAAACATACAACCATGGACTAATAAGTGCTATGGAACTTAGGGTCTGCAAAATTGGGGCACTATTTTAGAAAGTAACCATAAGACTGTTGAGATGGCTCAGTGAGTAAAGATGCCAGGCGCCAGCCAATCTGATGACCTAAGTCCAGTCACCAGAACTGACATGGTAGATGGATATAATCAGCTTTCTATATCCTCTGATCTCTATGTGTGGTGTGACAGGCATGCGCTTGCACACATACAAACATACACATGAGATACATGATTATGCCTAAGTTAGAAGAGAATCCAACAGTTCTGAGAAGATGGAGTATGACTTGGCTTCTACTTTTAAAGGATCATCCTGAAGTGAGAACAGATTGTTGGGGCCAAAGACAGAAGCAGGGAGACCAATACAGAAGCGACTGCAGCAGTTTAGGCAAGAGGTGCAGACAGCTAGGGTCAATGTGGTGAGACGAAGGCAGAAAGGAGTGGAGCTGCAGATATATATGAATCCAAAAGGGAGTTCCAGACCCTAGTTCTGCTGGGTTTATTAGGTTTTTCATACATTACAGCTTTTGAATCTGCTTCATCTCCCAAGACTGCACTGCCTTTAACACTGCCTCCCAATGAATCTGTCTTTCTCTCTTTACTAACTCTTAAATGACATGCCAAATGAACTGTCCCTAAGCATCACTATATCATACTCCACTCTCCCTGACCTTCTGCCATGCTGATTTTCAATGCTATGAACCACCAACCCAGATCCTGTGTCTCTACGACTTAAGTTTCTCCTAGCCTTTAACTTTCACTGCACTTCAGCGAATGTTTTATTTCCTATGGCATTTCTTATCATCAGTAGCAGCGTTTGGGGAGTCTCACAATTCCCCTGCACCCCAGCCAAATATATGCTTTATCAAAACAGATTTTCCTTAAGACATTTCAGGAGCTTTGGAATGGCTCAGAAGTCAAAGAGTATCTTCTGCTCTTTCAGAGGATTCAAGTTCATTTCCTACCCCTGTCAGGTGGCTCACAGCCCCAGGAGATCCAATGTCTCTCGTCCCTGTGGGCATCTTGCACTCAGGTGCACATATCCACATGCCAACATATCTGCACATAACTAAAAATAAGACAAATATTTTTTAAATCCCATTTTCATCTTTGTGTCTAGCAGTGTCTTATGCACAAAGGATAAAAAAAACAAGTGAATAAATGAATTTACTTATGATTTTTGGGGATATGAATAAGAATGCCCCCCAGAGGCTCACAGATTTGAATGTTTGGTCATTGGGAAATACCCCTACTTAGGGATTAGGAGGTATGGCCTTGATGGAGAAAGTGTGTCACTGGGGGTAAGCTTTAAAGTTTCAAATGCTCAAGTCAGGCCCAGTGTCTCTTCCTGCTGTCTGCAGACCCAGATGTAGAGCTCTTTCTCCAGCACCATGTCTGCCTGCATGCCACTCTACTTCCCATGATGACAACAATGGACTAAACCTGTGAGCCAGCCCCAATTAACTGCTTTCCTTTATAAGACTTGCTGAAGTCAGAGGCTGGAGATGGTTCAGGAATTAAGAGCACTGCTTCTTCCAGAGGTCCTAAGTTCAATTCCCAGTAACCACACGGTGGTTCAAAATCATCTGGCACCCTCTTTTGGCATGCAGGCAGAACAGTATATACAATAAATTAAGAAAAAAAAAAAGGCATCTTCTCACAATAGAAATCCTAAGACATGGCTTGCATTAGAAAATGTGAAATAAAATATTATGAGTACTATTAAATGCTATCTATATTTTATACAGTTTCTAACTAATAAAATTTTTCTTGATTATGAATGTATGTATTCTGCATTGCCAAGAATTAAAACCAGAGCTTCACATATGATGAGCAAGTGTTCTGCCACTGCACTACACACCAGCTTTTATTATTAAAATGAATTATCAAAAATGCTTAAACAAAATGAAAACAAAAAGAAAAATATATAGGTTTAAAGAAATTATTGAATTTCTTTAGAATTCTCAAATTCCTTAAAAATGATTGTATCAGAAGCACTGAATAAATGTTTAGCAATTTTAACATAATCGAAATCTAAATATTCAACTACAGTGATAAGGGAAGTCTTTTCTTAAACTAAATTGGGGCTGAGGAGATGACTCAGTTGCCTTCAAAGCACTATGAGTTCAATTCCCTGAACCCACATCTAAAAAGCTGATCACAGTAGTTCCTGTAATGCTTGCAAAGGGGTAGGCTTCCTGGCCCCCTAATATAGCCTTCTTGGCAAGAAGCAAGCCTGCAAGAGACTTGTCTTAAAAAACACATGTACCTGCACACACAAACAAATGCTCTAGGCATGCTTATGTATGTGCACACACACAATTTTATTTTTCAAAATTGATTAAGTCAGTGTATAAAATACCTTATTCAAATGTCGTGCTATGTAGCCTCTTCCACATCCCACGTCAAGGGCAAGGGGAAAATCTCTGAAAAAAAAAAACAGACATAAAAAGCTAAGCTTTGCAATACAGTCCATAAAATAATAAAGAACTAATCTTAAGTAAAAACATTTTACTAACTACACCTTTCTGGAGCCTTGACACACCAGCTGATTCTAGCAGAAGATGTAATGGACAGAGGCAAGTCTGTTTGAACCAGTCACTAATCCACAGGTCCTAATACTGAACCATGAAGACCCAGCCTTAGGCAGGGGATGTTGGTCAGCAGCACAGCACCTACCTAGCATGTGTGAGTTCAAGTTCTGGCAGCACAAATAAAAAAAAAGAAAAAGGTTTAGACATGAATTTGAAGAACACACTTAACAAAGGTATCTGAGTTCAATCATCCAAAGATTTTTGAAAAAAGCTAAATGTAAATTAACATGGGAAAAAATGGCACATTTAACCGTGGATCAATCATTAGCTCTACTTCTCAAATACTTTGAGGCAGGAGAACACTTAGAAATGTGTTCTACTTTCCATATAAAATGTCATCAAGCGTTTTTAAACTTGGGCTGGAGATACAGCTCAGTGGGAGAGTTCTTGCTTAGCATGTGCAAGACACTCAATTCAACCTCCAGCACCACAGGGGAAAAAACTAAAAACTCCAAGAATTATTGAAAACTTAGGAGTACATAAGTTCCAAGTGTCCAGGGCTAAGTAAATCAATTCAAATATCTTCTTTTTCTTTAAATACATATTTTTTAATTCTTATTTTATATATCTGAATGTTTTGATGGCAATGTATTGTATGTATATCATGTGCACGCCTGGTGACCATGGAAACCAAAAGTGGACATTCAATTCCTTAAAACTGAAGTTACAGATGGCTGTGAACCTCCATGTGGGTACTGAGTACAGAACCCAAGTCCTCTGGAAGCACAACCAGTTCTTTTAACTACTGAGCTATCTTCCAGGTCCCAACTCAAACATCTCATATAAGCAGCAATCAATACTTGAATTCAGTCAATCTGAACCCAGAGCCAGAAGAGTAAAGCTCCTTATCAGACTAGCTCCTCTAAATTGGGACACACATCAACTGTTTCTATAAACAAAAGAACAGAAAGAACTGCAGTTTTTTTAAGATTTATTTATTTATTATATATAAAGTATTCTGCCTGCATGTGTACCTACACCCCAGAAGAGGACACCAGATCTCATTAGAGATGGTTGTGAGCCACCATGAGGTTGCTGGGAATTGAACTCAGGACCTCTGGAAGAGTCAGTACTCTTAACCGCTGAGCCATCTCTCCAGCCCCCTTAATTATTCATAAGAATGGCTGCCAAGGGAGATGCAGGGGAGGAAGACTGTGGTTGGAATGTAAAATGAAATTCTACAAAAAAAGAATGGTTGCCAAAACTGAGCTGAGGAGATGGGCCAGTTAATAAAGCGCTTTCCATGCAAGCATGATGACTTCCAAGCACCAGCACCCACATAGAAGTGAAGCTTAAGTGTGGCAGCATGTGCCTATAATCCCAGTGCTGGAAAGGAAGAGACAGATGGATCTCTGGGGCTTGCTAGACAGCCAGCTGTGGTAGCACGAAAGAAACTGGACCCCAAAGGGAGTGGCACTACTAGGAGGTGTGGCCTTGTTAGAGGAAGTGTGTCACTGTGGGGGCAGGCTGAGATTTCTTACGCTCAGGATACCACCCAGTGTCTCAGTTAACTTCCTGTTGCCTGCAAGATGTAGGATTCCCAGCTACTTCTCCAGCACCATGTCTGCCTGTATACCGCCATGTTCTACACCATAATGATAATGGACTGAACCTCTGAACTGTAAAATGTAGTGGCATTTCATTTACATTTTAATAAAGCCTGCCTGAAATCAGAAAGTAAAACTGTCACACTGGCCAGCCTTACAGACCAGGTAGTAATGGCACACACCTGTAATCCAAATAGCCACAATAACACACACCTTTAATCCCAGTAGCTTGCCATAGAAACCAGGCTGTAGTGGTGCACGACTTTAATCCTAGCCCTAGAGAAGATTCTAAAATGGGAGGAGACAGCTCTAGGTCTCAGTCTCATCTGAGGTTTCCCAGAGGCAGGATCACCATTTTTGAACTGAGATTAATGTAAGAGCCAGTGGCTGGCTGCTTTGCTTTTCTGGTCTTCCAAATGAACCCCAATATATGTCTCTGAGTTTTTATTGATTGTATAACAGTAAGCAGGACACCCCAATCAACTGTTTTCCTTTATAAGAGTTGCCCTGGTCATCGTGTATCTTCACAGCATTAGAAACCCTAACTGAGACACCAGTCTAGCTTAATCAGCAAGCTCCAGGCAAAAGACTCTGCCTCAAAAAATATGGTAAAAGTGACAAAGAAGACACCCAACATGAACCTCTGGTTTCAATATGCGTAAGTACATATGCACACATGTTCATGCATACACAAAAAGTTAATAAAAAGATGCATGTCATATTATAAAATACCAGATGGAAAACCACTACTGACATTTTATTTTACTTAATTTTTTATGTATGGATTATGAAGGAGCAATAAATACATACATAACTTTTAGAATTAGAAAAACATGCATTCAAATTTTGGACCTGCACATGTGACTAAAAGTGATTTAGCCTGGCTACATCTGTTTCCTCATCAATTAAATGAAAAAGTGTGGGGTCAGGGAGAGAGCTCCATGAATAAGAGAACATACTGCATTTGCAGAGGACCCAGATCAGTTTCCAACACTCATGTCAGGTGGCTAAGGACTACCTGCAACCCTAGTTTCAGGGGTTCTGATGCTGTCTTCCAGACTCTGCAGGTACCTGCATTTACATACACTCAGATGCACATATATACAGATAAACTTAAAAACAAAGTCTTCAGAAAACAAAAAAGATTACTGCTTTTACTATGTATAAAACATTTAGCTCAGTTTAACTGTTTAAGAAAAATGAGTTATCTGACTGTTTAATAGTACTAAATAGGCCTTAACTCTCAAAAATTATAATAAAAATCTGTGTAGTTTTTAAAATTAATAAGGAAGAGCACTGATAATACAAACTTCTTGGTTGTTTATTTGTTTCTCCTTATGATACAAAGGATGGAAACTGTAGGCTTGTGCATGATAAGCACAAACTTAATAATGGGCAGGATGTCAACACAAGGACATTTAAAAGTATTTTAAAGAATTGAATTCCAAACATTTAATGTTTAAATTAAAATTTCAGTCACAATCACAACAATCTTCATGGATTTAGCTTTATTATCCTTATAGCTGTGGCATAGTTTGTGAACTCCAAACTGAATAGCAAAACTTAATGCTTCACTCATTAAATCACAAACAAAGTATAATTCAGGGAAATGATAATAGTAAACTATTTTTGTCTTTAAAATAATTAGTGACAAAAATGAAAGAAGGAGAGGCCCTTTCGCCATAAGGAAATATTTTCTATCTTACAAAATTATAGACTCCTTTTCATTTGTAAAGGTGAATCCAAAATACAGCCGGAGAGCCTGTGATTTTATAAAACTCTCCCTGCTTTTAACAGAAAACTATGATAAATTTATCCCATGTTGGTATAATTCAACGAAGGTCACTTAAAGAAAAGTCAACAAAAAGGAGTGATTTGCTAACGTCAGAGAATTCAAGCGTAAGGCCAGTATTTGGCTGCAGTTCCACTACACGGTGACAAGCCTGAATCAATAAAGCTTCCATTATGCCCAGAGCATGGAGCAACAGATACACCAAGATTTTTATACTAATTAATGAAAGTGCTCTTTCTCAAGTCATTCCCCAGAGAATTGTCATAAAATCTGTACTACCACTGGCAATGTGTAAGATAAAATGGGCAAGGCCTCACTGAAACAAATTGGGAAACAAATCTAGCTACAATTTCTCCCTCACTCAAATGGTAAAAGTTTCTATTGCTCATTTCAGTAAAACCTAAACGTAGATTAGGTTAGTGAAATCTCAAGATTTCACATGTAGTCAACATTTTAGTTCCATATTTTGAGCAATCTCTCTATTACTAAATTTGGGCTAAACCAAATAGATCAGCCATTAAGGCTTGAAGAAAAGGAAAGTTTTACATCCATACTATTTTTTAAAAAAGAAAATAACAATGAAGAAAATGTCATTTGCTTTCCCAGACAAGAAAAAGGACAGCCAGGTAGGGCTATGCATGCTCATTATCTCAGCACTCAAGAGGCAGAGGCAAGAGGAGTACCATGAACTGAAGGCCAGACAGCTTGAGCTACATCGTGAGACCCTATCCCAAGCATCTGAAAAGGAAAGATGTTTATTGATGGGCGTGGTCGACTGGTAAGTTAGAATTAACCAGCCCAGCTCAATATAACAGATTTAGCTTAATAATTGGAAAACGGTGAACTCACATGACCAGGGACCAGCGCGTGCAGGGAAGAAGAGGGCCGGGCACACCTGGATGTCCATCCAAATTTATCTTCCCTGGCTCCAGGAGGCCACGCCCTAGCCAAATGTGATTGGCTGAACTTCCCCATCAGTTTGGAATGGTTTATATCACCAATTCTAATAATAAAATTCTCACATATCAAGTTCTCATCATTTAGTTTCAAGTCTCCACTCAAGGGCAGATTTTGTTGCTCACCAGGAGTGGTGGAGCATGTCTGTATTCTCAGACTCTCAGTTCAAGGCCAGGCCTAGGAGTGAGAGCAAGATGCTGTTTAGGGAAAGAGAGACAAGGACAGAGAGACTAAGAGAAGAAAGACAAGCGGGGAGAGAGGGAGAAAGAGAGGGACTGCATCTCACTATCACATCATCTCCTACCTGGCTATGTCATACACACGGTCTGCAATCCGAATGCCAACCTGAAAGATTTCAAGTCAGTGGGTTAAATACACGGAGAAGGTTTAACAGAGAAGTAACATTCTTTTTCTTAAACCTAAGAGTCAACTTACGTTTCAAAATGATAAGTACTTTCTAATCCCATTTTCTATTTTCCCACAGCAACTTTCTTTACAAATACTGGATATAGATAAAATATTATAAAACATATACCTGGAAACAAACTGAAGCAAATTACTTTAGAGCCAATTTAATAAAATGAAGATTGAATAATCTGCTAAGTGTGGCAGCTATATATGTCTATATATGTTTATAGACCTAGCAGTCAGGAGGCTGAGGCAGGAGGATTGCCAAAAATCTGAGGCTAGTCTGTAGTAAATGGTGACATGGTGAGTTCCAAGCTAGCATACACTATAAAGACCCTTGTCTCAAAACCATAAAAACAACATAAAGACGAGGATGCTGAGACAGGTGGATCTCTTGTGAGTTTGAGGCCAGACTGGTCTATATTATATAGTGAATTCCAGGACAAACAGACCTACAGTGAGATTCTGCCTCAAAACAAACAAAACAAAAACTTGCTCTAAACCATCTTAAAAAAAAATGGCATACATAGTTGGCCTTTGTATTCCATGTGATGCAAGATAAGAATGAAAAGGAAAGAAACATTATCCTGATTGGTTTTTGTCAGCTCAACACAAATCCAGACATACCTGGAAGAGAGAATTCTTTCTTTCCTTCTCCCCCCCCACCCCAATTTGGTTTCTCAAGGCAGGATTTCTCTGTGTAACAGCCTTGGCTGTCCTGGAACTCGTTTTGAAAGACCCCAGAAAGACCCCGCTAGTTTGCCCATCATAGCTATGTACT